>CAWUFW010023046.1:0-83291 GCA_963921515.1 Calotriton arnoldi | reverse complement strand
CAGTAAGGGTACGGACAGTTTACATACTAAGTAAGAAGTATGTTTGGGGGGCGGCTTGCCGAGCAGCAAGATGGCCGCTTGTTGAGAGGGGTCTGCCGTCCGCAAAACAATCCTTCATCATCCTTATGGATAGAGAATCTGAACTCTGCTACCTGAACAGCTCAACTTGTGGGCCGCACGGCAGGACCGGCTGAGGTGTGCTGCTTGTAGGTGTCTCGATCTGCGAGACCAGAGGGGCAGATCAGCCCGAGCGAGGGACCCCGACGTCACTTATGTCTCAATACTCTCATGTGAGCGCACTTGGAGTCATATACTTGAGTGGTGGCAGTGTGTGGCAGCCTGATTGCTGAAGTGGCTGTGTGCCTGATCTGTCCCTGCTGCCAATGGGAGGAGTGCGGCCCAACCCGCCCATCGGGATTGCTGTGGCGACTGGCGGGGGCTGCGCCGCGGCGCGTTTCCGAGCACCAAAAGGAAGAATACGGCCTGTCGGAGGTTGCTGCGTGTTGTGCCCTGAAGCCGGTAAGCACTGTGGTGTGTACCTGCAGAGATTTGGAGCCTGAGCCACTGCTTACGCAGGCGGGCCCCTGACTGTTGCTTCCCCATGTTGCTGTGGCCGTGCTGGTGCTGTGGGCTTGAGGCCTTGATCCGGAGGGCTGGTGTGAGGATGCCTGGCCTGCCTCGGTCGTCACTGCCAGGGCTCGTGCGGGCAGGTTCGAGTGTATTCCGGCACCGGGCTGCTGAGGGCTTTGGTGTGTTTCTGGCCTGCGGCAGAGGGCTTGGCGGCCGGTGTGAGGTTGCCGTGCCTGCCCTGAAGAAATTGCTGAGCTCACGGCATGTCGCTGAATGCTCTTCCTCTACAAGGGGTCATTTAAAAACAGTTGTGGGCAGTGACTGAATGAGGCTGTAATGCTGTTCTGAGGCTCTGGGACTAGGGAGACTTGTGATCGGCACTGCTTAAGCTGCTTTACATTCCTTCAAGACTTAGCCTGAAGGCTGCTCTCCATAGCTACCACTAGGATAGCTTTCAATAAGGTTGTCTTTAACCTATCTCCAATAAGGGGTTGTTTGGACTGGTGCAAGGTGCCCACTATAATTAGTGGACAGCATATGCCAGGCCAACTTCTCACACTTATGTACAGAGGGACAAATACGTAGGGTGGGTATTAATCAATGGGAAAATGGGCAGCATTCCTGGCCCTGGTCCCGACCATTTTCAAACAGGCTCAAACAGGCACTCACCCTTGTCCTCTCCACCCTTAAACAGGCTCAAACAGGCACTCACCCTTGTCCTCTCCACCCTTAAACAGGCACTCACCCTTGTCCTCTCCACCCTTAGCTGAGACGCCGGGGCTGAGACGCCCTAAGTCTTGGCCGTTTATAGCCCTAGTAGTCAGGTGACCCCTTCAGCCAATGGGAACCCTAGCCCTAACAATATCCAATCACAGCACTAGCCCTAAAATCTAGAACCAATAGGAGACGAGGACCTTACAGCCAATCTTAGCCCTAGTCCAAGCACCCAATCAGTTTCAAAAACCCTTGATCTCTACGTCCAATAGAGGCCCTAGCCCTACCAGTAGTCTCAACCCTAGTCCAAGCAACCAATGGCACAGGAAGCCCTACTCCCTACTGTAGGAGAGTAGGATCTGCTTCACATGGGTACCCCCACTTTTTGCTGATGCTTCACTGTTTTTCGACATTAGTCTGGCTGGGGCCCTGCTAATCAGAACCCCAGCCTAGCTGCTTCCTCTCTAAAATGGTTTCCATGTGCCTTAGGCACATCACTGATTGGGATCTGGAGTGCCCTTATAAGTCCCTAGTATATGGTATACTATGTACCAAGGGCATAGGTACCTCAGAGTCCTGCCAGGGGCTGCAGCATGTGTTATGCCACCCCTGGAAGGCCATCCAACCTGACACCACAGGTCTGCTACTGCAGCCTGGGTAAGGTGGTGCATGCACCCCTTACTGTGATATAGGTTACCTATATCACTAAATACATACACACATATAAACCTATAAGTCACTCCTAAGGCAGGCCTTATCAATCCTAAAGGCAGAGTGCATGGTTCCTATGTGAGAGGGTGCCCCTGCATGAGCAGGGCCCCTCTGCAGCGTTCGGAGACCATCTCTGATGCTGTTTGTAGTGCAGCCTGACCATATACTCTTAAGCGCATTATATCCTCGCGGTAAAATGCTAACTTTGGAATGGCTGCACCTAAACATGTCGTGTTTGGTGTCAAACATCTTGGAATACTACCCTATGGTTTGGTACGCCCCTAGGGCCCAAACGTGTATTTGTGCTATTACTGTGATTTAATAACTTCTAACTTATGTACTTCGAACTCTAGCCTCATAAAGAGACTAGAGGGGTGTGTTTAGCAATAAATACATATATTTTGAATATATACCTGGTGTGGTGCTCTTTCATTTGGTCACTCAAGAGATTATAGACTGGTAAAACAAGCTGCTTTACATTCCTTCAAGACTTAGCCTGAAGGCTGCTCTCCATAGCTACCACTAGGATAGCTTTCAATAAGGTTGTCTTTAACCTATCTCCAATAAGGGGTTGTTTGGACTGGTGCAAGGTGCCCACTATAATTAGTGGACAGCATATGCCAGGCCAACTTCTCACACCTACATCCAATAGAAAGCCTAACCCTACTTTTAGTCCCACACCTAGTCCAGCAATCAATAACACCAGAAGCCCTAATCGCTACTTCCAATTAAAGGCCTAACCCTAGCCCTAGTCCCACCCTAGTCCCAACAACCAATAACACAGGAAGCCCTAGTCCCTACTTCCAATAGAAATACTAACCCTAGCCCTAGTCCCAACCCTAAATTGATTGAATAACAGACCCAGAAACCAATCAGAACCCTCAAATACCCAACCAATGAGGACACTAACCCTAATCCAATAGAAACATCCGATACCACCACCAATCAGAGTACACATGTACCAAACAATATCAGACTATATAAGGTCCCAGCTACCTCAGACAAGGTTTGCTGGCCAGGGAGTTGGAAGCTGCTTCTCTATTCAGAAATCTCCTAGGAGACAGACCGGCTCGATCCACACCTTGGACCTCTGCAGGTAAGGCCCCAACAAACTTGTCCTCTAACAACACTATTTGTATAAAACTTTACTCCCTCTCCTGGCCCAAAAAACGAAGTGCACAGTCCCTATTAAACACAGTTTAAACAGCTTACAGCACATTACTGCTGTCTCAGTAGGGAAGAGGGGGGCTGGTTTCACTGACTTGTTAACACAAGATGGTCGCTGGGGGTGCACTGCTTAACATACAGATCTTATCACAGAGCAAAGGAGACATTTGGAGGGAAAAACTGATAGTCACAGGGAATGAGAGGGAAAAACTACAGAGTTTGGACTGCAAATCCACAATTCAACAGGTTAAATGGAAGCAGTCACAGGCAGGAAAAAACACAAGTTTAAACACAAAAACATGGGATAAATTATGCAATCACTGGCAGGTTAAAACTACAATTTTAAACTGTAACAACCACAGGCAAAGACAGTTAAAGAAATTTAAAAAGGAAAAATAAGATGATGCAATCACAGGTAGGGAAAATCGTTTTTAAACTTTTTAGGAAAGAGACAGCACTAGTCTGCCTCCTTACCACTTCCTGGACTCTGCTCACTGCAATCTGGGGCACAGGTAGGCTGCAACTCACAAGATGGAGGAGAATGATTTGGGGTGCACCCAGCAAAGCCTTAAGGGGCCTCGGCAGGTGTGAGGGGAGGGCTCAGAGTTGCCTGGGAGCTGAATAGCCAATCCCCAGTCCTAGGTCTGCTGGCCTGGGGGTGGGGACCGGGACTGGGGAGCTGCTCTATTCACAGATCTCCGAGGAGACAGACAGGCTCAATTCACACTTTGGTAAGGCTCCAACAAACTTGTCCTCTAACAACACTATTTGTATAAAACTTTACTCCCTCTCCTGGCCAAAAAACAGAAGTGCACAGTCCCTATTAAACACAGTTTAAACAGCTTACAGCACATTACTGCTGTCTCAGGAGGGAAGGGTGGGCTGGTTTCACTGACTTGTTAACACAAGATGGTCGCTGGGGGTGCACTGCTTAACATACAGATATTAGCACAGAGCAAAGGAGACATTTGGAGGGAAAAAACTGATAGTCACAGGGAATGAGAGGGAAAAACTACAGAGTTTGGACTGCAAATCCCACAATTCAACAGGTTAAATGGAAGCAGTCACAGGCAGGAAAAAACACAAGTTTAAACACAAAAACATGGGATAAATTATGCAATCACTGGCAGGTTAAAACTACAATTTTAAACTGTAACAACCACAGGCAAAGACAGTTAAAGAAATTTAAAAAGAAAAAATAAGATGATGCAATCACAGGTAGGGAAAATTGTTTTTTAAACTTTTTAGGAAAGAGACAGCACTAGTCTGCCTCCTTACCACTTCCTGGACTCTGCTCACTGCAGTCTGGGGCACAGGTAGGCTGCAACTCACAAGATGGAGGAGAATGATTTGGGGTGCACCCAGCAAAGCCTTAAGGGGCCTGGGCAGGTGTGAGGGGAGGGCTCAGAGTTGCCTGGGAGCTGAATAGCCAATCCCCAGTCCTAGGTCTGCTGGCCTGGCGGTGGGGACTGGGACTGGGGAGCTGCTCTATTCACAGATCTCCTAGGAGACAGATAGGCTCAATCCACACTTTGGTAAGTCCCCAACAAACTTGTCCTCTAACAACACTATTTGTATAAAACTTTACTCCCTCTCCTGGCCAAAAAACAAAGTGCACAGTCCCTATAAAACACAGTTTAAACAGCTTACAGCACATTACTGCTGTCTCAGGAGGGAAGGGGGCTGGTTTCACTGACTTGTTAACACAAGATGGTCGCTGGGGTGCACTGCTTAACATACAGATCTTAGCACAGAGCAAAGGAGACATTTGGAGGGAAAAACTGATAGTCACAGGGAATGCGAGGGAAAAACTACAGAGTTTGGACTGCAAATCTCACAATTCAACAGGTTAAATGGAAGCAGTCACAGGCAGGAAAAACACAAGTTTAAACACAAAAACATGGGATAAATTATGCAATCACTGGCAGAGTTAAAACTACAATTTTAAACTGTAACAACCACAGGCAAAGACAGTTAAAGAAATTTAAAAAGAAAAAATAAGATGATGCAATCACAGGTAGGGAAAATCGTTTTTAAACTTTTTTAGGAAAGAGACAGCACTAGTCTGCCTCCTTACCACTTCCTGGACTCTGCTCACTGCAATCTGGGGCACAGGTAGGCTGCAACTCACAAGATGGAGGAGAATGATTTGGGGTGCACCCAGCAAATCCTTAAGGGGCCTGGGCAGGTGTGAGTGGAGGGCTCAGAGTTGCCTGGGAGCTGAATAGCCAATCCCCAGTCCTAGGTCTGCTGGCCTGGGGGTGGGGACTGGGGAGCTGCTCTATTCACAGATCTCCTAGGAGACAGACAGGCTCAAGCCACACTTTGGTAAGGCCCCAACAAACTTGTCCTCTAACAACACTATTTGTATAAAACTTTACTCCCTCTCCTGGCCAAAAAACGAAGTGCACAGTCCCTATTAAACACAGTTTAAACAGCTTACAGCACATTACTGCTGTCTCAGGAGGGAAGGGGGCTGTTTTCACTGACTTGTTAACACAAGATGGTCGCTGAGGGTGCACTGCTTAACATACAGATCTTAGCACAGAGCAAAGGAGACATTTGGAGGGAAAAACTGATAGTCACAGGGAATGAGAGGGAAAAACTACAGAGTTTGGACTGCAAATCCCACAATTCAACAGGTTAAATGGAAGCAGTCACAGGCAGGAAAAAACACAAGTTTAAACACAAAAACATGGGATAAATTATGCAATCACTGGCAGGTTAAAACTACAATTTTAAACTGTAACAACCACAGGCAAAGACAGTTAAAGAAATTTAAAAAGAAAAATAAGATGATGCAATCACAGGTAGGGAAAATCGTTTTTTAAACTTTTTAGGAAAGAGACAGCACTAGTCTGCCTCCTTACCACTTCCTGGACTCTGCTCACTGCAATCTGGGGCACAGGTAGGCTGCAACATGTATACATAGTATACAAAATATATATATATATATATATATATATATATATATATATATATATATATATATATATATATATATATATATATATTATCTACTGGCGGTCGCCAGTAGATAGTTATAGTTAGGACCTATTTTCCATAGGAAATCCGCAGCATTCTATTTGAAATAACTCTTGAGTCGGTTGACGAATCTTCGTGAAATTTTCAAACTTTATGGCCCGCTCCGGTCCGCTCCTACCCTGAAAGTTTCGGGGTGATTCGTCAAGCGGGGCCGAGAAAAGGGGGTCCCAAAACGTGTTTTCCCCATTCATTTTCCCATAGGAAACTTTAGCCACGGCTACAGCCCGAACTGCTGAACGGAATTACACCAAATTTGGCAAAGAGGTAGTTCTTGGTTCTGAAAGAACCCTTTTTGTTAAATGGTGTAAATCCGTTCAGTAGCTCCTGAGAAAATCAAAAGTAAAGTCACATATATATCTATGGCCGAGTAGGGTCCGCGTACCCTCCCGACCACGAGCTGCATGCTAATTGGCTGTCAACACTCCAAATCAGGAAGTGTTGGCAGCCATTTTGTCCCTCGGTAGAACCGAGGACAGAAACAAGTGTGCAAAGCGCAAAAGGGGCAGGGTAGAAACACCCTGACCCTCTAGGTCTGCTCAGGGGTCCCACAAGGACCCCTGGGCAGAAAAAGCATTTTTTTAAATTGACGGGATGCGCTTAGGGTGCGCGGATCCCGCCGATAAAAAAAAAACACAAGTGCGCAAACGCACAAAGGGGGCAGGGTAGAAACACCCTGACTCCTAGGTCTGCTCAGGGGTCCCACGAGGACTCCCTGGGCAGAAAAAAGCATTTTTAAAAAAAAAAAATCGGCGGGATGCGCTTAATCCCGCCGTAAAAAATCGAAGCGCGGTCTCCCGCGCTTCGATGTTATTTTGCCCCGGGTGGCCCAAGTCCCGGGGGCATGTGGGGGTGGGTTTATAGTTAATGGGGGGCCTCTAAGGCTCCAAGCCCTGGGACTGCCACCCCCGGGGCTTTCTAATAAAAATGTTGCGGGAGGGCACTGGCCCTCCCACAGCCCCGGGGACCGCCACCTCCCGGGGCACTAATAAGTAAATGCGGGAGTCCGTAACGGACCCCCGAGCCCCGGGATCACCACCTCCCGGGGCTTTAAAGACATGGGAGGGGGCCGCGCGGCCCCTCCTGGAGCCTGTGGTGGCCCTGGGGACCGCCACCCCCAGGGCCGGCTCCTGCAGTGTCCCGGGTGCCTACCCCGGGACACTGTAGTTTGCAATGGCAGGACGGAGCTCTCGCGGCTCCCGTCCTGCCATTACAGACTGCTTTGCTTCATTGAAGGGAGAGCAGGGAAACCTGCTCGCTTCAATGAAGCAGCAGATTGCTTTTCCACATGGGGAGCTGCATGTCAGCAGCTCCCCATGTGGAAAAGCAATGCCGGGACCGTGGGGGGATTGGGGACCCCCCCACGGTCCCCAACGGAGAGGGCCAGCCCCGGGGGATGGGGTCCCCGGGGCAGTAGTGGCCGGGAGGGGCCACGCGGCCCCTCCCCAAAAAAAAAGAAATATTAATTAAAAAAGAAAAATTAAGGCCTGCCCGGGGATGGGGTCCCGGGGCAAAAGGAGGCCTGAGGAGGGGGCCACGCAGCCCCCTCCTTAAAAAATAATTAAAAGAGTGGCCATGCCCCGGGGATGGGGTCCCCGGGGCCGGAATCGCCACGGGAGGGGAGCCACGCGGCCCCCTTCCCGTTTAAAAAAAAAAAGGGGTAAGGCCCTGGGGGATGGGGTCCCCAGGGCCCAAAAAGGAAAAGGAAGGGGGCCACACAGCCCCCTTCGAGGAAAAAAACCAAAAAAAAAACCAAACGATCGTGCCGCAGGCCCCGCCCCCTTCCTTTACCACTCTGCAAGCGCGCCCCCTGGCGCGTTTGCAGAGGGGGAACGAATTCCCCTTGAATACTGGGGGCCAACTAGCCAACCAGGAACCTCCAGTATGGCCAGGGGGCTGCGTTGCAGAGAGGTGTACAGAGGCCATGCCCCTTTTTACACCTCTCTGCAACGCAGCTCTGTGGCGCTTACTGGAGGTACCTGGTGGGATAGTTGGACCCCAGGGACCCTCAGGATTCAAGGGGACTTAATCCCCAACTTAAAACGCGCCACGGGGCGCGTTTGCACAGTGGTGAAGGGAGGGGCGGGGCTTCAGGTGACATGTGTGCAAACAGGCCCCATGGCGCGTTTTAAGATGGGGAATTAAATCCCTTCAATCCTGAGGGTCCCTGGGGCCAACTAGCCCACCAGGTACCTCCAGTAAGCGCCACGGAGCTGCGTTGCAGAGTGTTGTAAAAAGGGGCATTGCCTCTGAACACCTCTCTGCAACGCAGCTCTCTGGCGCATACTGGAGGTATCTGGTGGGCCAGTTGGCCCCTAGGGACCCTCAGGATTGAGGAGGAATTAATTCTCCAACTTAAAACACGCCACAGTGCGTGTTTGCAGACATGTCACCTCAGGCCCCACCCCCTTCCTTCACCAGTGTGCAAATATTCCTCTAAAATCAGCCGAACTACGAATTCCGATTTACTCACCTGTTATCAGGAGAGACCTCAGTGCTGCATCTTTGAGCCCAGTACTGATCCTGAAAAGTAATTTTAACCGTACTTACCAGTAACTTGAATTTCCTTCCATAGGATATCATTGCCTGCTTTTTGCTGAAAAAGTTTCTAAGTGTCGATTTTTGAAACATACAAATATTCCTCTAAAATCAGCCGAAATACGAATTCTGATTTACTCACCTGTTATCAGGAGAGACCTCAGTGCTGCATCTTTCAGCCCAGTACTGATCCTGAAAAGTAATTCTAACCGTACTTACCAGTAACTTGAATTTCCTTCCATAGGCTAACATTGACTGGTTTCACTTGGAAATTCTTCTAAGTGTGCAGTTTTGGAACTTTATAATATTCCTCTAAAATCAGCCGAAATACGGATTCCGATTTACTCACCTGTTATCAGGAGAGACCTCAGTGCTGCATCTTTCAGCCCAGTACTGATCCTGAAAAGTAATTTTAACCGTACTTACCAGCAACTTGAATTTCCTTCCATAGGCTAACATTGACTGGTTTCACTTGGAAATTCTTCTAAGTGTGGAGTTTTGGAACTTATAATATTCCTCTAAAATCAACCGAACTACGAAAACCGATTTACTCACCTGTTATCAGGAGAGAACCCATTGCTGCATCTTTTAGCCCAGCACTGACCCTGAAAAGTAATTCTAACCGTACTTACCAGTAACTTATATTTCCTTCCATAGGAATCCATTGTCTGGTTTTCAGCAGAAAAGTTTCAAAGTGTCGATTTTCACAAACTACAAATATTCCTTAAAAATCGCCTGTATGACTTAAACGCATTCTTTCAACTGTTTACAGGAGATGCACCAGTGCTGGATCCAGGATCCAACACTGAGTAAGAAAAAGTAACGATAACACTACTTACCTGCTAAGTGAATTTCCTCCCATAGGATAACATTGGTGATTCTATGTGAAAAAGTTTCTAAGTGTCAACTTTTAAAATACAATAATATTCCTTAAAAATCACTACTGTAACCAAAACGCTTTTACTCAACTGTTTACAGGAGATGTCCCAGGACTGAATCTAGGATCCAGTCCTGTGGTTAGAAAAGTAATCCATAAAGTAACTAATTGCATTCAACTAGAAATTCACATTGAGCTCAATGTTGCATTGTGTTTGAAATTGTGTTGCCCATTGCAACAACTGTAACTACTGTACTTAAAACTCTATTGCCTATTTGCAAACTATTTAAACTAAAGTAATTCATTCTGAGAAAGTATATTTTGTAATGTAATGTATAATGTAATTACAATGTAATTTAATAAATAAAATATCTAAAAATAAATAGTTTAAAAAAATGTAGTAAATCAGTATCCAAAAATAAATATAACAATTAATACATTTAAAAATTGTCATTTACAAAACCTTTGAAATTCACTGAAAAAACCATAGGTTTTAGGGGCGTTATAGTTAGAAATTAGCATTTAAAAAACCTTTGAAATTCACTGAAAAAACCATAGGTTTCAGGCACGTTATAGTTAGAAATTAGCATTTAAAAACCTTTGAAATTCACTGAAAAAACCATAGGTTTCAGACACGTTATAGTTAGAAATTAGCATTTAAAAACCTTTGAAATTCACTGAAAAAACCATAGGTTTTAGGGACAGTTATAGTTAGTTGGACATTTCACTCGTACAAAACCCATGAAATTCCCCGTTATAGTTAGTTCAGCTAACTATAACTCGCGCCCCGCAATGCACTGCTGATGACGTCACATATTACATCACTCATGACATGGTCAGTGACATCACTGATGACATCACTGATGACATCTCAAATGACATCACTGATGACATCACTGATGACATCATCCACGTGATAATCTGATGCACCTCCTCACACCCTAATATAACCTTTGATACACCCACTCTAAATTACAGACTGCCATTCGCAAAACCATAGACACTCCAACACCAATAACTACATACCCACTCACTGATTCTTAGGTCTACACACACACATCCACTCACTCACCCATACAGACACTCATACTTATGGTCACTCAGTACAGGACTATCATATGCACTCTTACTCCTATATAGACAGTCAAACACCGCCACTCATCCATAGAGGTACTCACACACCTAGTCAGTCATGCAAATAATTAAACACACTGCCATTTACTCACCTATACAGTTATACACACACCAGCTCACTTAATCATACAAATACAAGCACATTGTTTCGCTCTTATACAATCACTGATACAAGCACACACTCATCCATACAGCCACTATCACAATCACTCACTCTGCTAATAGCTATTTATATACTACAACACACATATATACTGCCTTTCACATATGTAGTTACTCACACATGTACCACTGGGACATACATTCACTCACTAACACACTCTTACACACACTTACCCACCCATACAGTCTATCACAGATGCACTCTTGAAACCATCCACCCAGTGAATCACCCACTCACACATCTATGCACAGAGTCGCACACACCCCTCCCACACAAACACTCAGGCACCCATACAGATACTCAGACAACCATTCAATAACTCATATACACACTCATGTAGCTATTCACAAACACATGCAGCCACTTACACAGCAACAGACAGACGGATACAGACATTCACCCAGTTTAGTCACTAACCCAAGCATTCAGTAAGATACGTTAAATCACTCACTTATAGAGTCAGTCACGCAACTACTAAATCATCCATACAGACACTTATACACCCACTCACTCTTCAATACGTCTTTTCCTATATATATTAAAAATATTTAAACTTTACAGAAACACACAGTCACTGCATGATGTCAACAGTGATGTCATTTGAGATGTCATCAGTGATGTCATCAGTGATGTCACTGACCATGTCATGAGTGATGTAATATGTGACGTCATCAGCAGTGCATTGCGGGGGCGCGAGTTATAGTTAGCTGAACTAACTATAACGGGGGAATTTCATGGGTTTTTTACGAGTGAAATGTCCAACTAACTATAACTGTCCCTAAAACCTATGGTTTTTTCAGTGAATATATATATATATAAATTTATATTATCTACTGGCGGTCGCCAGTAGATAGTTATAGTTAGGACCTATTTTCCATAGGAAATTCGCAACATTCTATTTGAAATAACTTTGGCACCGGTTGATGAATCTTCGCAAAATTTTCAAAACTCGTGGCTTGCTCCGGTTCGCTCCTATCATAAAAGTCTCTGGGTAATTCGTCAAGTGGGGGCCGAGAAAAAAGGGGGGTCCCAAAACGTGTTTTCCGATGCAATTTTCCATAGGAACCTTTCATCGCAGCTACAGCCCGAACTGCTGAACGGAATTACACCAAATTTGGCAAAAAGGTAGCCCTTGGTTCAGAGTCGTGCCTTTTGGTTAAATGGTGTAAATCCATTCAGTAGTTCCTGAGAAATTTGAAAAGAAAACACATATATATCTGGGCGGAGCCTCAACCACACATGTCATTGTGAGATCTGATTGGCTGTCAGCACTTCATCCTGGAATTGCTGGCAGCCATCTTGGGACCAATATAAATGATAGTACCCCATTGAAATGCATTGTAGTGAATCGAAGATTTTGAGGGTTACCAAAAGGAGAACTATAAAGGGTGATAACAGACTTTAGTTACATTAGAATTCATTTTTGCTTTGTTCGCCCTAAATTGGCAGGGTATGCCCAGAAGTGGGTCCCTTGCTCACTTTGCCACTGGATTCAAGCTAGCCTGACTGATGAGGGGTGCTATCCTGAAACCAGTCCCAGGATGCTTATTTCCGGTCCAGGGAAGACATGGCTTGGCAGTACGGGGTGGACTATTCCCATAAGGCACAGGGTCAAGATGATTTGCATATAGCTGTGTCTGAACTGGGGTGGCGAAGTGAGCTAAGGAACGATGATGGATTCAACCCAGATCTGTTACTGGGGGTGAGTGTCTGAAAAGTTTCAGCACTCTGTCCATCATCTCCTTGTGTATGCTTTGTACGACCTAAGTTGGCAGGGTATGCCCAGACGTAGGTCTCTTGCTCCCATTGCCACTGGATTCAAGCTAGCCTGGCTGCTGAGGGGTGTTACCCTGAAAGCGGTCCCAGGATGCTTGTTTATGGTCCAGGGAAGACATGGCTTGGCAGTTCGGGCTGGACTGTTCCCATGAGGCACAGGGTCAAGACTGATTTGCATATAGCTTTGTCTGAACTGGGGTGGCGAAATGAGCTAAAGAACGATGATGGATTCAACCCAGATCTGTGACTGGGGGTGAGTGTCTGAAAAGTTTCAGCGCTCCGTCTATCATCTCCTTGTGTTTGCTTTGTTTGCCCTATGTTGGCAGGGTATGGCCAGACGTGGGTCCCTTACTCACTTTGCCACTGGATTCAAGCTAGCCTGGCTGATGAGGGGTGTTACCCTGAAACCACTCCCAGGATGCTTGTTTCTGGTCCAGGGAAGAAATGGCTTGGCAGTTCGGGCTGGACAGTTCCCGTGAGGCACAGGGTCAAGACTGATTTGCATATAGCTTTGTCTGAACTAGGGTGGCGAAGTGAGCTGAAGAACGATGATGGATTCAACCCAGATCTGTGACTGGGGGTAAATGTCTGAAAAGTTTCAGCGCTCCGTCCATCATCTCCTTGTGTTTGCTTTGTTCGTCTTAAGTTGGCAGGGTATGCCCAGATGTGGGTCCCTTGCTCACTTTGCCACTGGATTCAAGCTAGCCTGGCTGATGAGGGGTGTTACCATGAAACCGGTCCCATGATGCTTGTTTCCGGTCCAGGGAAGACATGGCTTGGCAGTTCGGGCTGGACTGTTCCCATGAGGGACAGGGTCAAGACTGAATTGCATACAGGTTTGTCTGAACTGGGGTGGCAAAGTGAGGTAAAGAACGATGATGGATTCAACCCAGATCTGTGACTGGGGCTGAGTGTCTGAAAAGTTTCAGCGCTCCATCCATCATCTCCTTGTGTTTGCTTTGTTCGCCCAAATTTGGCAGGGTATGCCCAGATGTGGGTCCCTTGCTCACTTTGTCACTGGATTCAAGCTAGCCTGGCTGATTAGGGGTGTTACCCTGAAACCGGTCCCAGGATGCTTGTTTCCGGTCCAGGGAAGACATGGCTTGGCAGTTCGGGCTGGACTGTTCACATGAGGCACAGGGTCAAGATTGATGTGCATATAGCTTTGTCTGAACTGGGGTGGCGAAGTAAGCTAAAAAGCGATGATGGATTCAACCCAGATCTGTGACTGGGGCTGAGTGTCTGAAAAGTTTCAGCGCTCCGTCCATCATCTCCTTGTGTTTGCTTTGTTCGCCCTAAGTTGGCAGGGTATGCCCAGACGTGGGTCACTTGCTCACTTTGCCACTGGATTCATGCTAGCCTGGCTGATTAGGGGTGTTACCCTGAAACCGGTCCCAGGATGCTTGTTTCCGGTCCAGGGAAAACATGGCTTGGCAGTTCGGGCTGGACTGTTCCCATGAAGCACAGGGTCAAGACTGATTTGCATAAAGCTTTGTCTGAACTGGGGTGGCGAAGTGAGCTAAAGAACGATGATGGATTCAACCCAGATCTGTGACTGGGGGTGAGTGTCTGAAATGTTTTAGCGCTCCGTCATCATCTCCTTGTGTTTGCTTTGTTCGCCCTAAGTTGGCTAGGTATGCCCAGACGTGGGTTCCCTTGCTCACTTTGCCACTGGATTCAAGCTAGCCTGGCTGATGAGGGGTGTTACCCTGAAACCGGTGCCAGGATGTTTTTTTCCGGTCCAGGGAAGACATGGCTTGGCAGTTCGGGCTGGACTGTTCCCATGAGGCACAGGGTCAAGTCTGATTTGCATATAGCTTTGTCTGAACTGGGGTGGCGAAGTGAGCTAAAGAACGATGATGGATTCAACCCAGATCTGTGACTGGGGGTGAGTGTCTGAAAAGTTTCAGCGCTCCGTCCATCATCTCCTTGTGTTTGCTTTGTTCGCCCCAAGTTGTCAGGGTATGCGCAGACATGGGTCCCTTGCTCACTTTGCCACTGGATTCAAGCTAGCCTGGCTGATGAGGGGTGTTACCCTGAAACTGGTCCCAGGATGCTTGTTTTTTTCCGGTCCAGGGAAGACATGGCTTGGCAGTTCAGGCTGGACTGTTCCCATGAGGCACAGGGTCAAGATTGATTTGCATATAGCTTTGTCTGAACTGGGGTGGCGAATTGAGCTAAAGAACGATGATGGATTCAACCCAGATCTGTGACTGGGGGTGAGTGTCTGAAAAGTTTCAGCGCTCCGTCCATCATCTCCTTGTGTTTTCTACCTTCATGAGTGAGTGCATGCAATTTGATTGGAAAGGAGGTCACGTTTACATTCTGTGATTATGTGAGGTTTTAGTTTTCGTGGGGAGTTGCAATATTGAATATATTTACCTGTAACATTATTGTCTCCACAATATCAACTTGCACACTATCATCAGGGTAAGTAGATGTGGAGTTTGGATAGTAAATGTGCACTTCCCTGTATATAACTGCCTTAACAATTAATGGCAATCAACATTGTGGAGTCAATGTTTGTGCAGGTTGAAATTTCGTAATTAATATTGTGATAAACAAGCAAAGTTACGTGTTACAGTGCTTATCTGGGTTTGGCTCTTCTTTAAGATCGGTGGCATCCTCCTCATGCAGCCCACATATTAATTCAGGGGCAATCACAGTGTCCACCTTTTCACCTGTATAAAGGACAGTGGTCCCTGAGTAAAGAAAAATACATTAAGCAATAAATATAGTCTCAATCAGTACTATATCTTGATGCATGTCCAGCCGGACAGAGGCAAGTTTAATATACACAATAGTTTGAATAAAATTGAGGAAATGTGAGAAAATAACAGTGGGATACAAGCCTGTATCCAAAATCTCACAGATCAAAACACACAAACAACATAGAAAAGCTCAGGCAATTTACATGTGTTTCACTGAATATACATGGATAATGAAACAATAATCATAAAGGTCACCTTTACACATGTTAGTAAATTAACATTCAGTGTATAAGGTTGACAACTGTATCGACCGACGTTCGATCCTTTACAGTGAGATATAGGATCATCTTCAGGACTATGAATCAAAGTGCCTGAGAGCATATGCCTGCAGTTGCACTTAAGGGTGGGAAGCTGGCATGTCCAGACTAGGAGGAGGGGACAAAATGGACCCGGTTAGAGCTACGTGCTCCACAATGGGATGGCAAGCGGACAAGTCCTGCGCAGCAAGGAATCAGTAAATGGAATAGTGAGCCTAATTTGAGAGTCAAGTAGACTCTGTGCCAATTGGATGTTAGGCGATGGGCCTGGTGCGGTGCTAGTGGAACATGCAGGCAAACGACATGAACGCTTGCCTGCATTCATGTCGTTTGCCTGCATGTTCCACTAGCACCGCACCAGGCCCATCGCTCTAACATCCAATTGGCACAGAGTCTACTTGACTCTCAAATTAGGCTCACTATTCCATTTACTGATTCCTTGCTGCGCAGGACTTGTCCGCTTTGCCATCCCATTGTGGAGCACGTAGCTCTAACCCGGGTCCATTTTGTCCCCCTCCTCCCTAGTCTGGACATGCCAGCTTCCCACCCTTAAGTGCAACTGCAGGCATATGCTCTCAGGCACTTTAATTCATAGTCCTGAAGATGATCCTATATCTCACTGTAAAGGATCGAAACGTCGTCGACACAGTTGTCAACCTTATACACTGAATGTTAATTTATAACATGTGTAAAGGTGACCTTTTATGATTATTGTTTCATTATCCATGTATATTCAGTGAAACACATGTAAATTGCCTGAGCTTTTCTATGTTGTTTGTGTGTTTTGATCTGTGAGATTTTGGATACAGGCTTGTATCCCACTGTTATTTTTCTCACATTTCCTCAATTTTTATTCAAACTATTGTGTATATTAAACTTGCCTCTGTCCGGCTGGACATGCATCAAGATATAGTACTGATTGAGACTATATTTATTGCTTAATGTATTTTTCTTTACTCAGGGACCACTGTCCTTTATACTAATCTAGCTCCCAAGGTCCCTGACCTATTCTATTTGGGTTCCCTTGTTTGTTATATACACCTTTTCACCTGTGGCAGTCAGTTTTTCCTGGACCTCTGTCCCACCATCTGTTCCAAGGGCTTCCTTGCAGTTTTGTGTCTGCTTCTTTTTTTCTGTCACTTCAAGACACATGAGTGCTGTGTAATTTCTTCCACATTCCTTCTTGTCGTATCCACTATGTCTCCCTTGCCCAGCATATATTTCAAAGGGCAATCTTTTTTGCAGGAGTCAGTTTAGAAGTCCTAACAGTGTATTATGCTGACTTGCTACTTCACTTATGAGGATTTCAACTTAGTCCTCAATTAATTTGTTGTGTTCTTCATTCATTCAGTATTCTGAGGTTTTTTCTCACTCCTCGGTTGGTATCTTTCTTTTTGCTTCCTGGATCAGATATTTTGGTTGTTCTCTGCTATTTGCATGTTCCCAACAGCATACCAGCACCTTCCAAGCACATTTTTCGTATGTGGCTTAACCCCTCCTTTTAAATAAGGCACCCTTTCATGCTATACTTAGCATTAAAGAGGTGGGCAATGGGTGGAGTGGTGAGCGTTCGGCTGCAACACCCATTGATTTTGACGCTGCCTCTTATTTACAAGGGTGGCGTAAATGGGACGCAGTGTCAAAATTAATACCAGGGAAAATCTGGTCTTAACATGGCAAAACGTTTTTGATGTTTCTATATGTGCTGCATTGTGCAGCACACATAGTAGCAGCAAACACCATGAATAATTTTTTATGTGCAGGAAGTTGTCACTTCTTGCACATACACAATCATAAAAAAATGACGATTTGCAACTTCTATGTGTGCTGCACAATGCAGCACAAATAAAAGTTTCAAATCGCCATTTGTGATTGTTTACATGCAGGAAGGGACACTTTTCTGCACATAAACAATAATTCCTTAAACGCAGGCATCCTTGATCTATGGTGCAAGGGTGCCTGCATTGGCGCTAGGCAGCTTAATTTAGCGCCAGCGCTAGGGAAAACGCAAGGATGTGGCGTATCTGTGTAAATACAGCGCATCCCTGCATTTTCGGAATGGCGGAGGGTAGCGTTAGCATTTTGTCCTTAACGCCATGCTATGCCATTCCCTTGTAAATATGCTCCTTGATCTTTGTTTAATGCTTGGATTGTTCGCAATCCATATGAGTTCAGTGGTGTAACATTAATGGATGCACTCCCTCTCTGAAAATTGTTAAATGCCCACTGTTTGACAGAAGTTGTGTTTAACAGAAGAGTGAGTGAGGCCATTGCCGCCTTTCTCTCCCTCCTCTCCTTTAATGATGTGCATCTGCTGGAGTGTTTTGTCCATGTGGTAATATTGACCTACACACTTGAAATCTGTTTCCTTTAAGCCCAAGATATTTCTGCTCTCAGCAGTAAAAGTATTCCATATATTTAATAGTCTGCTTTCACTGGCAGACTCTTAAGACTGCAGAAACTATTTCACTCAGTTTTTTGTAACACCAGAAATGCATTCAGCTCACTGTAGAAAGTGTTGGTATGGCATTTGTACCTGTCAAGACTATTTTTTCAGCCACAGGATATTTATATTACTCTTCCCCTTATAGAGGAAGAATACGACACATGCCATTTTTAGGTCTAATTTTAGCTTTTATCAATTGCATTCATCTGTATTCCAAATTTGTGAACAGATGACACAAATCAGGGGTTCCAACATTCGCCAACACATGTTTATTGTTTTTTCAACTATCTAGAAGGTACAGGATAGAGAGTGTGAGAGAAAAAGGGAAACAGATGGGTGAGAGGGAAGAATGGGTGCAAAAGAAGTGATGTGAGAGAGAAAAACGAAAAATGGTCATAGGAGTTAGAGGTGAGAAAAGAGAAGAGAGCATATGAAATAGAGAGATGAGGTGAGAGACAAATGTGTGTTTTGAAGTGAGAGATCAGGCAAGACAAGCAGGGGAGGTGAGAGAAGAAGGGGTTGCAGGAAATAGGAAGGAATAGGCAGGATAGGTGTGAGGAGAAAAGAATGGCAAGACAAAAGGAGGAGGGAGGGGATGTAAAAGGAAGATAGAGACAAAACTTAAAGGGAAACATGGGGAGGTTGAGGAGAGGGGAAAAGGGGGAGATTGGAGAGAGGAAGTACTTGTAGAAGGAATAGAAAAGAGAAAATATAGTAAATATGAAAGGATAGCCCTTAAAGGGAGAAACTGTCTTGCTCACAGCCATTCTGGATGAGGGTCGAAGTGAGGGTATTTATTTTTCCTGGCTTCTATCCTTAATTCTTCCATAAAATCTTTCAGATCTCTGCTCAATTTACATGAACCATTAGTAGCAGACAGATTAGTAGACTTAATTTGTGTGATAGGTCTCATATAAGGCAACATTTGAACCACAGAAAATTCAAAACCTTAATCATAGGTAAATTATCTATAGAGAGGCCATAGTTTGAAAATAATACTCAAAGTATGCATGACAATAGAAGTAATTCATGAGTAAAGCATAGATGTCACACCAGCTGCTGTTGAGCTGGTTAAATAAGTGCAAATACAGCATCCTTTTGCATTCATAACATTCGATTCCTCATATCACTGCCGAAAGAACACATTCTCAGAAACGTTTCCCTCATAGCCGTCTCTGTGTAATAGCTTCATGTTAAACATATTGTTGCTCGAATATGGATTTATCTTGAAAAAAAGAAAGACAAGAGGTGTTTGGCAAAACAGGAACAGTTGGTTTAATTCACCGCAGCTTCCGGGAGAACAGGCAACAGAGTCGGAGTCTGAAGACTGTCTCGGCTTTCTTTTTATACAATACATGAAACTTCATAAAACAATTGCACATTCTTTTGGAGACAGGAATTTGGGCCTAGTCATGGGGCCAAAACTCTGGTCATTTGGTAAGAAGCGCAGATGGGTCACAACCTTGGGTGTACACAATGTGGGGCCTTTGGGTACGTGTCCAGATGTCCGGCATGGGGAGCATGTGATCACTGCATGTAGTGTGCATGCTGTGATTCAATTGGCTGAGTGTTCCTAACTTAGTGTGGCATCTGACTTTATTGTGTTTTGGGAGTGCGCACCCCTTCAGCCAAATGTGTTTTATTGGGGCCGATCTCCTAAGACCATTGTTGTGTCGCTGCCTATCTGTGGGGTCGATCTTGTTTTTCCTGTTTCCACGTTTGTCTAAGGGTTACGTCTCACCCCACTTGTGATCTGTCATTCAGTTGGTTCAAGCCTAGGTCACAGAGCCTGCCTGACCACGTATTTCTGACTCGGGGTTGTTGGGGCGGTCATATCAGGTGGATTTGCCGACAGCGATGCAAGTTCCTTGTTATACGTACATATATAATGGCGTGCATTGACATAGTATTTATCAATATTAAGATTCCCCCCTCTAGTTGAATTCTCATCTACATCAATTGCCCTACACTTCATGACAGTCACATTATTTGTGGTGCGGTGTTTTCCTGTTGGGTTTGTTACTACCTCCCTAGTTACTTACTTCTACCTAATTTGAGGACTGCATTTTTACAGCAGCAAACCTCCAATTGTAGGAAACCACACAAAGATGATGATCAGGAGCAATGACGTGCACAGTCTGGTCACCAACCGGGGGAGCCAGGAAAACAAATCAACGAACCAGTCCTGCTCAGGGGCACCTACCTCCTTCTTCATGTCAGCTTGTAGATGATGAAATGTTTGGATGGCAAGAGTTAGCATCCCATTGTCCATATCATTTCCAGGGATAAAAGTACAGCAGGATGCACCGATCTTGGCACCCACCCCACCCTCCAAAGCAGTCATCAAGTCCAGCACATACTGATGTTGCATCACCATGAGGTTGATGGCTCTTAGTTCTCCCTTGATAGCATTTAGGCTGAGCTGAGTATTGTTGATCATTTTTAGTAATTTCCACCTGTTTTTTTGTAACCAGCGGACATTTGCCTTTGTTTGCAGGGTAAAGAAGGGTACGGTCCCTCCTGCATTTACTTGAGTGTCAGAAAACAGTGTAGATTCTTCTGGAATGTCCTTGTACTGACTACTGAGTAACCACATTTTAACCTGCTGCTGTGTGGGCTGGACGCTGGGCACCCGCTGACCCTTCCTGCCTCTGCTGCTGCTGACCCAGGGCAAACTCAGAGACTTGCCGATGGGGGACTACAAATCCCGGCTGCCTAAGCACTAGGAAACGTGCATAAATCATCGACCCCACCCCGCGGCTAGTGTAACCGCATTTTAACCTACTGCGGTGTGGGCAGGATGCTGGGCACCCGCTGACCCTTCCCGCCCCTGCTGCTGCTGACCGGGAGAAAACTCAGAGACTTGCCGACGGGGGACTACAAATCCCGGCTGCCTAAGTGCTAGGAAACGCACATAAATCATCAACGCTGCCCCGCGGTGCAGGATGCGCCCGGGCCACACCCAGGCATAGCCCGGGCCAAGGGCAGGCCCGTCCATGCCCGTCGGAGCCCGGAGGAGGCTGGGCTGGGCCCTCCCCCTAACATTTAACGCTCAACCAAAAGGTACTGTTTCTACATCTTGTTTAGAATAATGGGGAAACGGAAAGGGCCCAGTGAGAAAGGGAGTGGAGGAGCTGTAGCAACGCTTGATGCATTCCTGTCCAGAGCAGCCAGTGTACTTACTCATGAGATCGAGAGAACTGAGAGGCGCTTATCGATAGAACCGCTCCCATATATATCGAGGTCTTACTTAGGGGGCTTATCTGATGAAAACGCACCCACTCAGTCCTTGCAAATTGTACCACCTGTCAATCCCCCACAAAGCCACCCAGGAACTCCGCCCGCTTCATCAGCTAGATTTGTAGCAACTAGCGGGGAGACGGAGCATTCATCGCACCCCGACGCTCTAAATGATCCACCAGCTAAGCGCTGCAGGGGTGGTGGGATAGTAAAAATGAAGCCTAGCCAATTGAAGCCAACCAAGCCCATCCGAGCCCTAAAACCTAAGGGCAAAAATTAAGGAGACCACAGGCACTGGCATACTGCACCCTCCAACATTGATCACTCCAAGCACGCCACCTTCACCACCAGTTCTCAACGATGCACTATGGGAAGGGGTAAGCAAAATGATGGCAACCTTGTTGGACCCCATCTTAGTTAAACTAACACAGATCGAAGAATATCTGTCCCGTATAGAGGCCCAGAGTGCAGCCACACAGCGTCCTTTGGGCCCCCAGTGCGCCGGGCCCTCACATCCAGTGGCCGAAAGAGCCCAACCGCAAGTGCATACTCAGTAGAGTTTACCCGCACCTTTTAACATTCATAATACACCCAGCTCTGCTACACAGGCTTGTGAGCTGCAATCTGTAGCTTCCGGCCACCCGAATAGGCTCCAGGTGGACCAAACTTTATCATCAACCGGCGTAAGGGACTTGACATACCAGGTTTCATCGGTGTCTGGGGATACAAGATCTAACCCCATACCGATAGGAATCTCAGACAGCCTCATGGTGGGTCCAGTCAACTGCTCACAGCAAGTCTTTCATCTGCCACCAGCGGCCGCCCCGTTAGTACTAGTTTTGGCAAACGTTTCCCCCCTGCAGAAAAATCAGTTTGAATCAACAACACAGCTAATGGATAAATGCTTGCATTGGATATAATCTAACTTAACTGTTACAGGACTGAGGGGTCACTCGCTGTCTAATCATATTATTATGACCAGGAGAGTGGGGTGGCTGGGATTCTCTACTAAATCTATTGTCGGAGACTGTGTGGTCATAAACTTTAACAATGTACATGTGGTTAATTCACTTCTAAGTTATCCCCAGAGAAACCTTCTGACTAGTATCCAGCCTACCCAGATTATCCCCCTACCGTTAGAGCATTTTTATAAGCAGGGCATCATGTCCAGAGCAGAACAGAGTGGTATCATAAGGCCTGGCCAGATATCAAGTTGCAGGGAGGAAACCAGTAGTATCCTGGGGGCAAGGCTGTATAATCGATATGCCCCCCTGTCTGACCTGGAAACCTGTGATTGAATAACATCAAATATCCCATCCATTGAGGGGAGTCTAATCACATCAGCCAACCCAGTGCTTGTAATGCAGGGAAACCCCCAGATCTCTCCCCTGGGAGTGTAGTTGACAATAATATGATTTGTATAGCGCCCTCCGTTGACAGGGGAGTAACCACACCAGCTATCCTAGTGCCTGTAATACAGGAGAGCCACCAGACCCCCCCTCCTGGAGTGTTGGCAACACTAATAAGATCAGCTTATTATCGTGGAATGTGGCCGGCATTGCATCAAAGATAGATAACGAGCAGTGGCATAAACTCTGGCAATCCCATGACATTATTTGTTTTCAGGAAACATGGGCCAAGGAGGCCGCCTTTGTCTCTGGGTACCGTTCCTTCCACACACCCGCAGTGCCCTCAGAGTCGGGTAGAGCAAAGGGGGGACTTTTAACTTTAATCTCCAACACACTACCAATACATGTAAGGATGATTGAGGCCCCGAAGACCCATCTCCATCTACTACTGCTAGAAACATCCAATGGTGGAACCTGGCTTCTAATCAATTACTATAACAATGAATTTGGTGGAAATATGAAGTCAGTGGTTTAGGAACTAACCAACGAGTTAGAGAAAGTTACCGCGCTCACAAAAAAGGCCCGCTAAACATCATCTGGGTGGGTGATTTCAATACTCACCTATGTAAGCATAGAGATGTTATGGTGTGTGGGCTGGAAGATTCAGAGGTCAATGCCTTCCCCCACTTCACCCACAATGAATATGGAGAAAGCCTCAACAGATTTATATATACTAGGAATTTGGAAATAATTAACAGTACGAAAGGAGGCCACATAGGGAAAACATTCAGGCGGAGTAACTACGAGTCTACCATCAACTTTATTATAGTCTCCACCCCATGTAGTGAAAAAGTGTCACACATAGGTAACCGATTCACAAGTTACAGTGACCACGCGATCCTAACTATCAAAGTAAGCATTCCCTGTGAAAGACCATCCCAGCGGCAGGAAGCAGTAAACATTTCCCTATCTAGGAAAAACGGGCACCAACTAAAGTGGGCACAAGTTGAGAAGCGGAACTTGGTTCCCGAAATTTTAGCACACTTAAGGGAGGATATTCTATACTGCTTAGCTGGAGAGATCTCCCCACCACTGTTAATATCCCACTTCAGAGATCTCATAGTGAAAATAAAAGTGGCTCTCACCCAATATAAGCCGGCAAACAGTCCACCTTCCAAACGCTGGTTTGATTCCCCATGCTCTAAATCAAGAAGAACTCTTCTTAACGCCCTAAAGGCCCAACCTAGAAACCCAGTACTAATAAGAGCACTACGTAGCGAGTACAAAGCGGCTAGAAGGAGACGAGAGAAGGACATTAGGGAGGAAGCGTGGGACGGTCTCGAGCAAGTGGCTAGGTCAGGCAATAGTAGAGACTTCTGGAAAGTAATAAATGCACCTTACTTTAAAGATTCTAAGGTCCCATCCTTGGACACACACGTAGGAGAAGCCTCATGGTTGGGACACTTTGAAAGTATCTTTGGAACTAAATCCGCTCATACTATGCCTTCACCTGAGATAGATGCCCCCCGATCAGACAGCTTAAAATTCTCACTCTCTGAAGTTAAAAAAGGGCTAGCCGCCTGTGTTCCTGGCAAAGCACCAGGGCCGGATGGGGTGCCGATTGACTTATTCCAAGTTGGCTACGATCTGTGGGCCCCCCTAAAAACAAACGACTTCAACAGCATAGCGGTAGAGGGGCCAGCCACCATCCTGGAATCATAGTGTCATAGTCCCAATCTACAAGAAAGGGCACAGGGGCAGCCCAAAGAACTACAGGCCTATTTCCCTACTGGATAAAACTGCAAAGCTTATGGGCCGGCTCCTACTATGTAGACTGGAGGAATGGGCCCAAGATAACAATATTCTGATGCAGGCACAATATGGTTTCCAGAGAGGGAAGGGTACTGTAGTTCAATGTCTTAATCTCTCACTCTGCATAGATAAATACACAAAAGCAAAAGGCAGGAAAATGTATTTGGCCTTCATGGACCTAACCGCGGCATTCGACTGTGTGTCCCATCAGAAGTTGTGGGTCTTGATGGATGGTATGGGGATCGACCCCCCTATAATTAGCTTTATCCGCCAAGTATATGCTAATGCTACTGCCTGCGTCCGATATGGCAAAAATGGGGAACGTACACACCCATTTAAGATCAAAAGGGGAGTAAGGCAGGGATGTGTCCTCACCCAGTTTCTCTTCTCCATCTATACAAACGGGGTTGAGGCTTCCCTGACTGGCTCCCCTCTGGACGTGCCTACATTTGATACCACCCCCTTACCCATACTAGCGTATACTGATGATGCAGTTCTGATTGCCAGGACGGGGGTAGCTCTACAAAGGCTCATAACCTCTAATGCATCATTCATGGCCTCGCTTGACCTCAAAGTGAATGAAACAAAATCTGTCATCATAATAGTAGGAACAGGCAAAGTTGCAAAAAAAACCCACTTCCACCTGGATTCTAAGAAAATAGAAGTAGCTGAGTCTTTCCCATATCTGGGAGTTCTTTTTGACAGAAACCACTCATGGGCAAACAAGGTGGCGGCAACAGTGTTAGGCATGGAACGAAGTCTCCAAGTCATTACGGGCTTTGCCAAGAAAATAGGAGCCAGCCCTTTGATCCCAATCAAAAACATCTACTAAGCAAAGACAAAGGCAACATACAGGACAGGAGTATGGGGCATGGCGCACACCGATCAACTCCAAATATTGGAAGACAGTTTTTTTATATCACAAATGTCGTTACCCCCCTCTTTCTCAAATTACATCTTAAACCTTGAACTAGGGTTACCCTATCTGGTTGACACTATTAGACTGGCTCCAATTCTTTTATGATTCTCCATATGGCGTAGGTTTATGGTCAATCTCACACAATCTATAATCAAAGACTGTCTGGAGCTAGATCACTATAAAAAGATTGGATGGCTTAGATATGTAGAGGCCGAATTAAGCGCCATCGGGCTGGGAGAACTATTCCGGGACCAAATCGCTTGCAGGAGGCTCTCTAAGCAGAACCTTATTGAATAATATATGCAGAGGGCCAACTTCCTCCGTAGGGAAAAGAACCAGCAAAAAAAGGCACTTCTTGCCTATGATCTTATCCCTCCTAGACTAGAGGAAGGATATTCCTATTTAGCCCGCACTACAATAGCGCAGCACAGATACATCTTACTGCGATTTCGCCTGAATCTCATTCCCCTGATGTTAGCCTACCCAGAAAGGAAATTCAAACATTCAGATCTGATCGCTTTCCCCTGTGATGGCCATTCACCTCAATCGGACCTACACTTGGTATTGTTTTGTAAGGTTTACCAGGGGGAAAGAGAAACCTACATTCTCCCGATTTTAAAGCGCCACAATTTTACCCAGTGCAGGGTGGCACTGTATTTTTTTAAATCACTTCCTAACCCCTTTTTTTGTTTCTCGGTAGCTACCTTTCTGTGGACCTGCATCAGAAAGAGAAAAGCACTAGGCTGCCTGATGGTCTAATTGCTGTAATCATAAAATAAATGTATACATATTAATCAGGTTACGAATGAAGAGGCTCTAAAGGCTCTTCAAGAATTTAAATGATTTTATATGTTTTTAAAATGCTGTCTGTACTTGATTATCGCATGGGGAGCTTGATGTATTTGTACTTTTATGATCTGTTTTTAAAGAGATTGAATAAAGATTATAAAGTAAAGTAGACTACTGAGTCCAGCCAAAATACTCAGCAGTTCTTTTTTCTTGAGCCTAATGAAATAGAGATCTTTTCTTCTTTAGCGGATTTTTGAACAACCCGGAGATGCCTTCTCCAGGGATGACCAGGGTCGGTGTGTGTATGGTTATGAGGCCACAGAGGCCTGCCATCCGGGTATGAGCTGAGCATATGCAAACTCCCAACATTGCCAGTAGATATCCATCAACACAGGGGTGTCCCATTTATTGTTTGGTATGTGCAGTATTGCTCCACAATTTTCATTTGTGCCAAGCGGGATCGTTCTTTTGCCTCTTAAACACAAGGAATACAGTGCAAGTTTCTGTACGATAAGGGGTTGCCCCTTACCTTCTAGCCACATGTACCTATCTATCTCAGTGTCCCAGATTTCCTGACATGGGGTTTCTATTCTGGAATTCAATTCTTACCTTCTAGACTCATTTCCCCTTGTTTCAGGGAGGTGGATGGCCCTGCACTCAAACTCCATGACTGGGATTTATTTGTTATTAAAGAAGTGTGCCCCAGACACGCTAAGCGCCACTCTGGGACTACAGATGGAGCGGGGAGTGGGGAGGAGTTTTTGCATTGTTGTGGTGGTTTTGCTACCTCCAAGATCCTCTTTTCTAGAAAATCTTGTGGCCAAACAAGTGTCCTCCCCTAAAGTGCCCTGTCCTGCGCATCCTGTCTAGCTTAGTTTGAATATCACTAGGCTCGGTGAGAAGGTACAGTGCGGTGGGGTTGGCCTCATATTGGGTGATGTATATTACTACTCTGTGGGGTTCTACTCTACTAAGTTGTATCTTGGCCCTAATCCTACATAGGTACAGGTGGATGAAACGTTTTGCTTTTTTGGGGCTATTTCTTGGGATAAGTAAAGTCTGTCTGCGCCCACTATGTGGGGTATCAGCGGGCAGTCATAGCATGACCTAGCCGATGTCTGGGAGTCCACGGTGGTCATGTGCTGATACCATGTGTTGTGTAAGAGTGCACTATGTAGTGCATGTCGAAAACTAGTGTTTGGTTCAGTGTAAGTGTAGATGAGGTGGAAGAGGTCCATACACAAGAGCTGTAGAAATGTTGCTTTAGGCTCCATGTGACTAGGCAGTTTTCTTGCTACGGTTGGATGCCACCACACCCATGCTAAGCAGATGGTATACAAAGGTGCAATAATGCATACCTTTTGGAACATTGCAGGTCTTGGGATGGTGTCTGGAGGGGTTTATGGCATCCGGGGGTCTTTTTGCTTGGCACACTGTAAAGAGTCTATTTGTAAAAAATGTCCATAAAAAATAGTCCATGGTCTTTTTGGCTTGAACCCTCGAGCCTCGTTGGAACTTCGAAGGTTGCTACTGAAGAGGTGGAGGGCCGTAGTAAAGGTGGTGCACGTAAGGCTCGATTGCAGATATGTTGAATAAGAGCTGTGGGTTGTAGGTTAGATTTTAGAAAAACATACATCATTATTCAGTCTCAAAATGTCCTGTACCAGTCCTTTTTGAGGCATTTCTGTTCATCCATATTGCGCAATTTTTAGTGAGGTACTGGATGGAGGGCCCCAGTTTAGGTGTCATTTTAGGAATTGTGAGTTTTCCGCCATGGGTCACCTGAGTTTTATTTTATGGGTCTTTTGGTCCTCTCCCCTTGCTGTGACAGAAGTTTTAGTAGGGGGATCTTCGTGGGTGTAGGGAACACTCTTTTTACCTATGGTTTTATGGGCACTGTTAGCCCCTTAATGCCCTATTTTTCCTAATGTGTGTGTGTGTGTGTATATGTGTGTGTAGTTTTATTGATGCGGATTGTAACTTTTGACCTATACACGTGCAATGCGCATGGGAAGGAACGGGGCTTGTCGCAATTTGGGGGTTGCGGGCTATTGCAACGTGTCCTGAGGACATGTGTATGCCCCTCTAGTCCCTGCACATGGTGTGTAATGAGGTTTTTTACAAAGGAGTTGGGTGTTTTGACAATGCCATATTTCTGGAAGCTGCATTTTGGGCTATTTTTGGGCCGCTTCCTGAGGGTCATTGGGTGCCTTTCTAAGGTCTCATGTAGTGTTGGTTTTATTGCGGTATATGGATGGGGGTTGAGAAGCTGATCTGTGGCCCTTGTGTGATCCAGATATGGCAATAACTGGGATTGGGCCTATTGCTCCCTTGGACGATGTTCATGAGATCCCTGTGTTCTTTGATTCAGCAAGCTGGGTGCGGCTGGTGAGTGTATCCATGCACCTTATGTGGAGCTGCAATGGTCATTTACAGAGCCCCCTTCCATCCCGGCACCCCTCTCTCACTCTAGTGCAGGATGCTTCGGGACTGCCGCCCTCAGTGGGGGTCAGGGACTTCTTACCCAATGGCATGCTACTCCCGCAGATTTGGAGCAACTTGATCTGATTAGCAGACTTCAGATGTTTGGAAGCCTTAGGAGAGAGGAGAAGGCAAAATATCTTGCATACAACGGGAGTCAGGTGTGCAGTTGGGACTTTCAAACTGCAAGTAATGAGCTGAGATGGCTGATTGCCCTGGTGAATTTTCCTACTGACTTGGTGCAACATTATCGCTTTATTTTTGCGTGGACTACAGAGCCCTATGGGGATACAATTGTCCTAAGTCCACAGAAATCCTGACTTCTGGCACTAGACGTTGCCATGTTTTAGAATTGAAAGGGGGCCTTCACTGGCTGGAGGCCTAAAAAATGTTGGAGAATGGGGTCCTTTCGATCTGAGGCTCACCCTAGTGACTTGGGTGAAGGGTCATGGGTTCCTGCTTTTATGCACTGGTCGGGGGCCACCCTGACCCCTCGTCAGACTGTCCTTGCCCGGGGTGTGGCCAATTAACCCTGCCCTGGAGGACTAGCAACAGAGTGGGGCCTAGGCCCCTGCGGGCACCAAAATGGCAGATTTTAGCGCGGATTCCTTATCGACAAAAACATACCGCAGCCAGCCGCGGTCGTGCAGGTTACAGCGATGGGGCCGGGTTGGAGGGATTTCTAGGGAAGATGCTGAGGGAAAATTAATTATTTATTTAATTTTCCCTCGGCATCATCCCTCGACATAACCCCTTACCCGGCCCCACCGCTGTTACCTGCATGGACCGCAGCTGACGGCAGCCCTTAGCTTTTCCTGACTACAAGTAAAGGCTTTAGTTTTCTCCTTCTTGAGTGTCACCATTATTTATTGCTGTGGTGAGTTTCCTGGAGTTGATGTGAAGTTAATGAGTCATATTGTGTGTTTGGATTTACTGTGTATTTGGATTGCGTGATTGAGTGATGGAATTTCCTCCCCAGACAGTCACCCCTCCCTGCCATGGCTGTGGCCCCAGTGCTTGCTGGTCTGGGTTCCTTTTCCTGCTGCCATGTGTTTGGCCAACCACCTGATCCTTGTTGCAGTAGTGTGTTTGCTGACTGATTTCCTTTTGGCTGAATGTGCTGTGCCCTCGAGTTGATCTGGGCTTGGTTTTGTGGATGGAGATTTTGTGGGGGACTGGCCCAGGTCTATCAATCATTGCGCATGATGCTCCTTCAGGTGGCAATGATCGGTCAGTTGGCCTGAACGGAGGCGGTAGAAACATTCTCTAGGGCCTGGCTGCTGCCAGTCTTCGTGACCTCTGCTACCATAACTGTGCCAGAACTCTCTGGGGTTCTGCTGTGGAGTCCCTTTCAAGAGGGTTGCCATTTGCATGCTTGCAGCCAATGCAGCCTGCTTGGGGGTGGATTTACTCAGTTTGTGGAGGCCTGGCTTAGTGGAATTTTTCCAGGCTTGCTCCTGGTTTTGGCCCTTCCTAGTGGGCCATTGTATGAGGGGTGCATGTAGTGGCCAGCCACCCTCTGGCTCTGGGGCTCTCCCCATGTGGCCGGTGGGGACACTTCCTTGGGGTGGTGTATCATTTGCTGGGTGTGCAAAGTTCCCTTCAATTGTCACTCGCTTGGGCACCACATTCAGCAGCAGGTGGGGGCTCAGGACACAGGGGACGCACCGCATAGTGCCAGGCAAGATTGTCTGCGCCACTTCCTCACTCAGGGAGGTGCCGCAGTGGCGACAGAGGCTGAGCTTTGTAATCCTGGGGGTACGCGTGGTCTGTTTGTTCCCACCATTGCCCCATGTGCCTTGGACCGCCTTCCCTTCTAGCCTCGGGGGACTCAGTAGGCATGCGCAAGTAGAGTTCCCAGATCTCTTGCTCCTTGTGCATCTTACTGGCTAACAACATTACCATCTTTTTGGTGGTCTCCACTAAGAGGTGGTGTGCATGGCATGCCTACCGCTGAGATAATTCGCATAGCTTGTGGAGATTCCCTGTATACTCCAGGACTGCCCCCATGAAGGGGGTCCAATTGGCCAGGGCCATCCTGGCTGGCGTCCATGTGGCATGGAAGTGTATTGCTGGTTGAACTCCAGGGGAGGAACTCAAGGGGATGGGCAGGCTATTTCCCTATCCTCAGCAAACTGGAGTGACATTTTCAATTTGGTTATTAGATCCCGTCCCAAGATATTGGTTGGGGAGGAGGGAAAGTACAATTGTTGTTTCACTCTTTTCCCCCCGTATATCCAGCTTGAGGAGTTCTGTGAAGGGGATCCCAGCAACCATGCCTGAGACCCCTTTTATGGTTGAAGTGTACTTTGATAGGAGGACTGCCCCTTCCCGTAGGCATGACCTCATCGCCCCATGTTTAGTAGAAAGTGGTAAGGTGTCCTGTTTATCAGCATCGTGACCTCAGGGTACTCCGCAGGGCAGCCTGGGGCAGACAGAAGTAGGTGTGCATCTTTGGGTGTCCTGTTGGTTTCTGGAGTGACTATTCCAGAATTCTCACCCTTGCTGTCAGATCCCGGGGGACTGGTGTCCTCTTCCTTGCTATCGCTAGTCGTGCTATAGTTTAGACCCGCTATTTGGTTCCCGACCGCTCCTGGAATGTATATTTTGTGGGCTAATTGCGGCGGATGGGGAGTCGAGCTTCGGGGGATTCTAGCACCGAACTGGGTTGAGGCTGAAGTCTCTTGGGTTAGCCAGTTAGGCCCCAGATCTAGTGGGCCACTGCCCAGTGGGGGGCCCTTAGGCACCCTCGACCGGCAGGTTGGTGTAACCTAGTGCAGGAACGGTTGCGATGGCCGGCATCAGAGAGAGCAACTCTGTGCCAGTGCAAAGTGGGGGAGGTGCAGATGTCTTGCTTGCTTGAAGATTCTGGGACAGAATTGTAGATTGTGGCCAACTTGAAGATGGCCCATAGTTCTAGCAGTGCCTCTCTTTCAGACTTTTTTGGACCTCCGTTTTTGGTCTGAATGTGTGTCCTCTTGTGTTCTTTTATTTTGGTGTCGAAGTTTCCCTCCTCTGGCCAGGGAAACACATGCGTCTTAGTGTGTGCATGCCATTCAAGGTGGAATTTATCTAGCTTTTTAGCCTGCATGGGGTATCTAGTTTGCATGTGGTTCAAAGGCGACTCCATGATGGGTTGGGAACTTTTTAAGGGATTTAGTGCACTTCTAACTTGTCAAGACTTTTTAGATAATCCTAAATTCTACTCTGATTGTGGGGAAAATATGTACAAGGGATAATGCCGGCAATAACTACATTACTACAAGCTCAGCTTTAGGACAAAGATGCATAAACAAACTTTTAGAATACGTAAAACAATGCATATGAAGGGTAACAACCTGTAAGAAAATGCAGTGATTAACTCAAAGCATTGTGAATAGTACTTTTAGCAGTGGAATAGCAAATATGAAAAGTGACAATTTCTTCATAAGCACATAAAAACGTTAACGAGACATAACATTCAACAAGAAACACAGTTGTGATAATTTATCAGCACCACAACATCAAGAAAAAATGCATCAATTGAAAACCACAATGAAAATAGAAGAGAAAATGTGACAGAGGAAAAAATGATGACTCTGTCCAAAAAACCCTTAGGCCACTCCTAGCGCATGCCACTAAATGATGAGGGGAGGCTCTGCACTATGCACAGAACTAAGTGATCCCAATAGACTGTCAATATCAGTTCGGGGACAAAGATAGCAACAATTTATTCAGAGAAGATGGAGCAACTCAATCACTACAGGCCCTCCTTGGCCAAGCAGAAGCTGCACCTTATTCTCCAAGGTCAGAATATTTCTCTAACGTCCGAATTACACCCATATGTTATACCCAGGGTTCATGTGTACTGGCTGTGTTACGCCCAGTGGTCCAAGTGAATAACGCCTTTCACTTCTTTCAGATACTACCAGTGATAAGAAACTGATAGCACTAAGAAAAATCCTTTAGACTAAAAAATTAGGATTGAGATGCTGGCTCTATAGTATGCCCAGGGCCTGTGGCGTACTGTTTGTGTCACACCCAGTGGTCCAAGAAGTGAGGCCCCACCCCTGTATCACACCCAGGGATCAAGTGTACCCTCTGTTTCTCACCCAGTGGTCCAATTGATCCCTGTATCATGTCCAGAGACATGCGTACCCTCTGTGTCATGCCCAGTAGTCCAAGCGACTAAACAACCCACACCTTTTCTAGCATGCTGACTATCAGAGAAAGGTGGTCTCTGCTGGATCGCCTCCGAGGCTGCCCTGCGACTACTCAGCTTGGACACATAAAATAGGCAACATGTCAGATTCCTGTTAGTGCCAGGACGCTCAGGTTAGATTTTTACGCTACTTCCTACTTTGCAATACAACATTGTTGGAACTTGGTATCAGATGTAGTCTCTTACCCACTGACAGCAGCTTCAGGACAGACTTCCGCTGTGCAGATTCAGCAGAACTTCCAATCAATTGCGGCATCTGCTCACCGTTCTTGGTGTGCAGATGTGAATCCATACAGGCCGGGTCCTGCTCCTAGCGCTGCAGTCCGGCTTGAAGAACCAGTCCCTCCTGGCTGGCTCGTCAAAATGTTGCTCAAATATGAATTTACTTTGAAAAAATGAAAGACAACAGGCATTTGGCAAAACTGGAACAGTTTGTTTCATTAAACGCAAAGGCCGGGAGAAGGGGAAACAGAGTCGGGGTCTGAAGACTGTCTCAAAGCACATTGATTTCAGCCATCTTTTTATACATTACATGAACCGTCATAAAACAATTTGTACATTCTTTTGGAGGCAGAAATCTGGGCCTAGTCACTGGGCCATAAACTTGGTCATTTGATAAGAAGCACAGGTGGGTCACGACATTGCGGGTACACAATGTGGGGTTAGTGGGTATGTGTCCAGATGCCCATCATGGGGAGCACGTGATCACTGTGTGTAGTGTGCATACTGTATTCTGATTGACTTAGTGTTCCTAACTTAGTGTGGCATCTGACCTTATGGTGTTTTGGGAACGCTCGCCCCTCTGGCCAAATGTATTTTATTGGGGCCAATCTCCTAAGGCCATTGTGGTGTTGCTGCCTATCTGTGGGATTGTAGGAAAGTGCCTCTTTGGAGATGGTTAGCCCCCACTTTTTGCTTGATGCCTGATGTAATTTTGAACTGTAAGTGCACTGGGACCCTGCTAACCAGGTTCCCAGTGTCAAATACGTTTCCCAAAACTGTACAACGATTGGCACAACTTCAGCCTGTAAATCCCTAGTAAATGGTATGCCTGATACGTAGGGCATGAGTACTGAAGAGGTTCCACTGGGGCTGCAGCACAAATTGTGCCACTTCAGAGAACCCTCACCAAGACCATGCAAACTGCCACTGCAGGCTTCATGTCTTGGTGCAGAGAAAACCAAAGAGTCGACATGACATACAACCCTGTGTAAATTATTATAATTAAGGATTATCCCGCACTCTGAAGTGATACCTGTACACCTAGTTATCAAGGTACGTGTACTGCTTCGTGACGTAGCCTGTCCATCCCTGTTACTAAATGTCTGCCTCCCTAGTTCACCCAGAGGTGTTCTAGAAATGAAGAGCACTACTAGGAGGATGAGCCCACAGGCTACAATATATTCAATCATTTTTGCAGTTGCAATCAATAGTGTACATCAAATATTTTCATCATTTCAAAACAGTTCATTAAAACATAAACAATTTGTCATTCAATAGTTTGTCATACACTAAACACTGCTGGCAGTATAGCCCAGTATCTGATTATGTGTTTCTCACCGGAACTTGAGCTTGGCACACAACGTGATGTGGTCAGTTGAGCGTCACAAGCTCGCCAACAGTTTTAGCATTCCTGTGTAAGTATTTAACTCACAGGGACTACACGGGGAGAAGTAGCCTTTGTTTTTTCTTTCAAAGTGGCTGAAGAGGTTCATTATGTTTTCAGTTCATGAGTACATGCAGAGCTTTGAGCTGTGATTTAGTTAGCATGACTTGGTATTCAAGTAAGATTTCAGATGCATCCTGGGATTTGAGTATGCTAGACTCAGGAATGATGTACACTTTAAAAAAAAATTCATGCACTGGATGTTAATGTTTTCATGATTCAAACGAGTCACAGCAGGCTGTCTTGGGTTAGTTGATGAGAATAGGCACAATAATAGTAGTGTTTGAGCACAGGTGATTGAGCATTGATCGATTTTTGGATTGATGAATAGATGGGGAGCATGATGATTGGGATTTACGTAGCTGGCTTTCTACATTTCTGTATATTTTATTCTCCTAGTTGGTGCTTCTGATAGGGTCCAATTGTTTTAGAGGTGAGTCACTGTTTTTTACAACATGGTAATTGGAGTATCATTGTACTTTCGGCTGACCCTGAAGAAAGGCAAGGGGATCTACACTTGGTTTCTTTTGTTTGCAGATTTATATAGCGCAAACTCGACCCAAAGGTATTGGAGCGCTTTACATGAGCATCGGTTATGTTACACAAGGACACATTCATTTTTTTGGTAGGCACGGGGAGATTAAGTGATTTGCCCAGAATCACAGGATGTGGAGTCGACCCTGAGGCTCGAACCTTGGTTTCCCAGCTCCAAAGTCGGCAGTCTAGCCGTCAGACCACATCCTCTTCCCGTTATGATCTTTAATTGTGTTATGTATTGAGAATGTATTCAAACCCAAAATTAATGTGATGTAACATTGTTTGGATAATAATGCACTGTTTAGAGTATGACAAATTATTTGTGTTAATGAACGAATTTGAAATTATCAAAAATTTGATATGCACTATTGATTGCAACTGCAAAAAGTATTGAATATATTTTAGCCTACGGGGTCACCCAGTAGTGCGCTTCATTTCTTGAACACATCTAGGTGAACTAGGGTGGCAGTCTTAGCCCTGTGTGCCATGCCCCCATACACTGCATTAGGTCACCCTAATGGAGGCCTTATAGCCCTAAGGCAGGGTGCACTATATCCCATGTGTGGACATATCTACATAAGCAGATATGACCCACCAATATCTGAGCCATTCTTAGATATTTTAAGTGCACTGGGTAGCCATAGAGAGTACATCAGCTGGATACTTGACATTACAAGTTTCCTAGCTCTATGATGACTTCACTGTACCCTAAGATGTTTGGTACCAAGCATCTTGTCTTAGTAAATCTTCACTGATGCCAGTGTTGGATTTATTTATAAATGCACACAGAAGACCCTTTAGAGAGTCCCTCCCCTGAAAACTTACCAAGAACTGGTGTGGTATCTGTCTAGTTTCAGCCAGCCTGCCACCACCAGACATGTTTCTGACCTCATGGGGTGAGGGACAAGCTCTCAGAGGCCAGAAATAAACCCTGCTCTGGGCGGAGGTGCTTCGCACCTCTCCCAGAACAGGATGGCCTTCCGAAGCAGGACACTTCAAAGCCACAGCTCCCTTTGAAATGCAACCCAGGCATCTCAAGATAGTGTAGGATGCCAAACCGACTTTCTTGCACCAGTTTTGGTGGGAGGAAAGGTAGGAAGATTAGTAAAATGTGGACGTGTGCCCACATTCAGCCAGCAGCACTCCTAAGGTGCGGCAGGTGATATTGACCCCTCTTTTGAAAATCCACCATATTGAGATTGTGTGAAAACAACCTATCAGGGCTAGTACCCCTTCCCACAGGAAGTTGTCCCTTAGAGGGTGCAGACACCCTAAAGGTAGGTAGCCCATTGGCTACTTCCTGTCACCCCTACATTTATTATTTAGGTGGCATTCCTGGACCTTGAACCTTAGATTCCATGCACAAGAAGAAGATATGGACAAAGAAGAGCTGCTGCTCGAGAACTGAAGTCCTGCTGCAGAGAAATTAGCACCAAACCCTGTCTGCTGCCTCAAGGACTCGACAATTGCAGTTGTGCTGTCTTGTCCTTCAACTGTGAGGACTCCAAGAACCCCAGAGCCCCTCCAGCCTTCACCAAATTGCCAGAGAACTTTTTTAAGAGTAGAGGGTCTACTCCCCTGCACCACCAGGCACCAAATAGCAGACTTCCGTTTACCAACTTGCTGTTCCCTGGCGATTCCAATGCAGTACCCACACCAAAAGTGGTATACCAGCTCTGAAGGGACAGATCTGTCCCCTTACTACGTTTGGGGACACCAGGACCTACCAGAGCCATGCCACACCAATACCCGGGGTACCAGACCTCATGCAACCTGCACAAAGACGAAGAGTCTACTCTGGACTCAAATTGCCTAGGAACTAAGCAGTCATTGAGGGATATGGAAACCCCTGAGACCCAAGGTATGAGTATCCCAGCTGTCCCAAACTTGCCTCTCCAAGTTGTCTGCTACTGATAGCGAGGATATCTTGACACACGCTGCCTGGCTGACCTATCTGCTCTGCACCCGGTCCGACAGGCCCCAGTGACGATGATCCAGCTGTGCTCCCATGGTCCTGAGGCCCTTACAACCTGCTCCCTTGAGTGGGCCCCATTGAACTTACCTGTAAGTCCCCTCATGCAATGTGTTTTCAAGTGGCCCCTCTCCAGTTGCGCACTAGCTACCAACAATCTCTGAACCCTGCTCGTGGACGAATCCGGGATGCTCCAGAGAATCCGCAGGTGAAACGTTGGACCTGACCATGCTAACTACAGAAATTCAAGAGTTGAACCTTGAAAGTCGAATGTACGATTTTACATGCATTTTTGTCTTTTTCCCCATCGGCTTTAACCCATTGCGTGCGTCTGTCGGCCAACGGCCGTCGCGAGCACTACCTCTGTAGTGCTGCGAACGTCCGTTGGCCGACGCGGCCCCGCCCACTCCGCTAAACCGCGGAATTGCCGCCACGGTTAAGCGGTTAATGATAATGATGGATAATCGCGTACAAATGTGATTGATTTTGTGAACTCTCAAAATTCATAACTTTAAAAGTTCTTCCTGTAGAACAAAGTTCTTGGTCTCAAGAATTATATAAAAATCGTTATTATTTTTGGCAATTGGTCTCAGATTTATTCTTGAGTGTGCTAATTTTTTGCCTCTGTGAGTACAACAAATGCTTAGCTGTACTCTCTGATAAGCCTGTACTACCACAAATAGAGCGTTAGTATTATCTAATTTTTTCCTCTGTATACCAATAAGGGACCCACTGGACTCTCTGCACAGTTTACTTCGTTTTAGTGCACTATATAGAGAGCCAGCCTCCTACATTGGTGGATCAGCGGTGGGGTCTATGATTTTGCGTTTGCTGATATCACTCTGCAATAAGTGACCACACCAGTAAATCCAAAAAGTGAATTTAGCCAGTTGTATTTTTCAATTAGTCTATTTTTCCATGTTTTTAATTAACTGTTAGGGCCTTGGTTAAGTCCCTGTATCCAGCTGTTCAAATTTAAAAAATCTTACTGTAGTTAGATAAAGGAACATATTAAGGTATTTTAACTTTATAAAAAGGTCCCAACTTTATTAAAAAATAATGAGTGATTCCAGTATCCAGGCTCAGGAGCTCAACTTGACCCCTCACATGGACCTGTCCTATGCCAGGTTTAGGGCCCTCTGTAAATGATATGGTGTCAGAACTGGCTCTCGTGCTACCATAGATAAGCTTAGAAGGCTTTTGGCAGCATTGAGAGAGACAACCCAGACCTAGTAGCTGAGATAGATGAGGATCGGCCTACTGAAAAAAATCCTGATGAGGAGGTGATAGAAACCCCCCAGTCAGAAGCAGAGGATGAGCTCTCAGAGGAGCAACTCATGCTGGAAAGGTTGGCCAGTAGATTGAACTTAGAAGCTCAACTCCTGGACATAGAAAGACAAAGAAAAGAGATGGGCCTAGGACATATCTCTTGTGGCAGCAATTTTGTAAACAGGGAGAGAGAATATTCCTTTGACTCAAAACTCCCTAAAGAGATTGTCCCTACATACTCAGTGGGTGATGACAACACCAAATGGTGCATTGCTATTGAGAGAGCCTGCCTATCAAGGAAAGTAGCCAGAAAAAATGGTGCTTCACTGTTGTGGGAACTATTCTCAGGAAAATGCAGGGATAGACTCCTGACACTGAATGAGAAAGATGCTGAGTCCCATGGCCTGATGAAGGGTACCCTGATTGAGGGCTTTGGACTCACCACTGATGAATGCATGGTAACATTTAGGCATATTAGAAAAACACAGAGTCAGTCCTGGGTGGAATTTGCTGACTTTTCAGTGAAAACACTAAGTGGTTGGTTAACTGGTAACAATGTGCATGACTATGAAGGGCTTTACAATGTAATCATGAAAGAGCAAGTGCTAAGTAATTGTGACAATGAGTAGTTATATCAGCATCTGATAGACCTAGTTCCACTTTCTCCTCTAGAGTTGGGGGAGAAGGCAGGCCACTGGGTCAAAAGAAGGGTAACCAAGACTACCTCTGGTGGTGGTGACCAAAGAAAGAGGGCAAAAAGACCACCCAAGGCAAAGGTGGTGACCAAAAAGAAAAAAGAAAAATGAATCTTCTTCAGGCCCCACCAAAATAATGCACAGGAAGGTGGGTCCAGAAAATCTTCACAGCCCAAGAGTGGGCACCAGGGTAAGAACTGGGATCCCAAAAAGGCTTGGTGTCATGACTGTAGTGCTCTTGGACACCAAACTGGAGACCCTAGCTGTAAAACCAAAAAGAATGCCTCTAGCATACCTGAAGTAAATGCAGTAGTGTGTCTCCAGATAGGATCACAGGTGAGCCCTGACCATGTCAAGGTGCTCACTGAGGCAACTCTAATCTCAGAGGGAGGGTTGGATGGAGCTACCCTGGCTGTCTGGCCCAGTAACCTGGAGAGATACAGACAATAGCCAAATATCAATAGGGTTAGAGCGGAAGCAATGAGAGACACTGGTGCAAGTGTCACCATTGTGACTAAGTAACTGGTGTCTTCAGACCAATATTTGCTTGGAGAGACCTATACAGTCCTCAATGCTGACAATCAGGCTAAAGTGCATCCAATGGCATTGGTGTTCTTAGATTGGGGAGGGGTTACTGGCCTCAAAAGGTAGTGGTGTCTTCTGCTATCCCTGTACAGTGTCTGCTTGGCAATGATGTGGAGTACTCAGCATGGGCTGAGGTAGAAAAGAAAACCCATGCAGCAATGCTGAGAGTGTGTGTGTGTGTGTGTGTGTGTGTGTGTTAATTCCAGAGCACGATGCAGAGCCCAGGGTGAAAAAGAAGTGTTGGAGCATGACATTTTGGACCAACCTTACAAAAGGAAAGGCAAGAAGTCTGGGAAGTCAGGTTCTATTCAGACACCAGATCAAGTCCCCTCTTCTCAGAGAGAAGACTTGTCAGCCCCAGGGGGAACTGAGCCCCGGGAGCTAGAGCCTTACAAGGCAGAGCTTTTGAGCCCAGGGGGACCCTCAAGGGACAATCTGTGCCAAAACAGAGAACCTGTCCCACTCTTGAAAGCCTGAGGCAGCAAGCTGCTGATCAGGAAAAGGGAAGTGTCAGAGGTTCCCACAGGACCTATTGGGAGGAGGGACTCCTATACACTGAGGCCAGAGATCTCACACCTAGGGCCACCAGGTGAGTAGTAGTGCCTCAACAGTTTAGAGAGTTTCTCCTGACATTGGCCCATGACATTCCCCTAGCGGGGAATCTTGACCAGACTAAAACATGGAGTAGGTGGGTGAAACACTTGTACTGACCAGGAATATCTCAGATGATGGAGTTTTGTAACTCCTGTACCACCTGTGAAGCCAGTGGCAAGACAGGCAGCCACCTAAAGGACCCTTTAATTCCACTTCCAGTAGTCAGGGTACCCTTTGAGAGGGTTGGGATTGACATTGTTGGTCCCCTTGACTCTCAAATATTATCAGGAAACTGATTAATTTAGGTAGTAGTGGATCATTCCACCATGTATCATGAGGTAATTTCTCTAAGGACAACCACTACCCCTGCAGTGGCGAAGGTCCTCCTTGGTATCTTTACCAGGGTTGGGTTTCCTAAGGTGGTAGTATCAGACAAAGGTACAAACATTATGTCTGCATACTTAAAACACATGTGGACTGAGTGTGGAGAGACCTATAGGTTCACTACCCCATACCATCCATAGACAAATGGGCTTGTTGAACGGTTTGACCAAACCCTAAAAGGTATGATTGGTGGATTCCCTGAAAAACTCAGAAGGAGTTGGGATGTTTTGCTGCCATGCCTGCTTTTTTGCTTACAGAGAGGTGCCACAGACGGAAGTAGGGTTCCCCCTTTGAGCTTCTGTTTGGACAAGGGGACCACGTTGTCTTGTGAATGAAGGATGGGAGAGACCGTTCTAAGGGGCAGATTTACAAGCCCCCTGCGCCACCAGTACGTCACTTTTTGTGACGTACTGGAGGCGCATTCCACTTCTCCATATTTACAAGGAGAGGAAAAGCCACCCTGCGTGACTTTTCCTCTCCTTGTAAATATGGCTCCTTCAGATGCAGCACTTTGCGTGGAAGGGGCGTTCCATGGGTGTTGCTGTGGGTGTTCCGACGCAACACCCATGGAACAAGACGCATTTCCAGATTTACGAGGAATCGTAAATCTGGAAATGCGTGTCAATGCAACGCCTCCCCAGGGGAGGCGTAGCGAGGCGCAACGAGGAGAAATGTTTTCATTTCTCCTCGTTTTTGATTCCTGTTTCAATGTGTGCTGCATTCTGCAGCACACATTGAAAGAGGAAATCACCTCTAATGATTGTTTTTGTTCAGGGGGGATTCCCTTCCTGAACAAAAACAATCATTGAAAGAATGCTGTTTTTCAACTTCTATGTGTGCTAATGCAGCACACATAGAAGTTGAAAACTACATTTCAGATTGTTTTTGTTCAGGAAGGGAATCCTTCCTGAAAAAAACAATCTCCCCACAACGCAGGCATCCTTGCACCATGGTGCAAGGGTGCCTGCGTCGGTGCATGGGAGCAGTTTGTGCGCCAGCACAGGGGGAAGCACAGAGATGCGACATATTGTTGTAAATATGTCGCATCGCTGTGCTTTCCAAACTAACGCAGCATGGCGCAGCAAAATGACTTGCTGCGCCGTGCTGCATTAGTTTATTGTAAATCTGCCCCAAAGAACCTAAGCAGGATATTGTGGATTATGTACTTGGCCTGTGTTCCAGGATGGCTGAATACATGAAAAAGCTAACAAAAACCTTGAGGCCAGCCAAGAGCTCCAGAAGCTCTGGTGTGATCAAAAGGCTGCCATGGTGGACTTCCAACCAGCGCTGAAGGTATGGGTTTTGGAGCCTGTTGCTCCTAGAGCCCTCCAGGACAATTGGACTGGCCCTACCCTATGCTTGAAAGAAAAGGGGAGGTCATCTATTTGGTTGACCTTGGCACATGTAGGAACCCCAAGAGGATCATACATGTAAACCGCCTGAAACCTTATAATGACTGGGCTGATATGACCATGCTCATGGTCACAGATGAGGATCAGGAAGCAGAAAGTGAACCTCTCCCTGTCCTCCACTCTCACCGCCCTAAAGATTGATCAGTTGAAGGAGTGGTCTTGTCAGACACCCTCACTGACCAACAGCAGAATGATTGCAGACAAGTCCTAAATCAGTTTGCTGAGCTCTTCTCCCTGACCCTTAGTCTGACTGACTAGTGTACACAGTATGTGGATACTGGTGACAGCCTATTTGTAAAAATTTAAATCTACAGGCAGTCTGACCATGTCAAGGAGAGCATCAAGGCTGAAGCAAACAAGATGCTGGAATTATGTGTCATTGAACCATCAGAGAGACCCAGGGCCAGCCCAGTTGTTTTAGTCCCCAAGTCTCATTCCCAGGGTGGAAAGAAAGAAATGAGTTTTTTGTGGACTATAGGGGCCTCAATACAGTCACAAAAACTGATGCACATCCAATTCCTAGGGCTGATGATTTAATTGGCAGGTTGGGAGTGCAGCTGTATATCTGAGATCTTTTTATCTCACATCAGGGTATTGGCAGATAGGTCTGACACCTGGAGCAAAAAAGAAATAAGCATTCTCAACACCAGATGGGCACTTCCAGTTTACTGTGATGCCCTTTTAATTGAAGAATGCCCCTGCCACTTTCCAGAGGTTGCAGAATAAAGTCCTTGCTGGATTGGAATCCTTTAGTGCAGCATATCTGGATGATATTGCAGTCTTTAGCTCCACCTGGCGGGATCACCTGATCTACCTTGGGAAGGTCCTGAAGACTCTGTAGAGTGCAGGCCTCACTATCCATGCAAGCAAGTGCCGGATAGGGCATGGCAAGGTTGTATACCTGGGCTACTTTGTGGGTGGAGGCCAAGTTCAACCCCTACAGCCCAGAATCCAGACCATTCTGGATTGGGAAGCTCTAACCACCCAGATACAAGTCAGAGCCTTCCCTTACTTGGCTGGGTACTGCAGGAGGTTTGTGCAGGGATATGGATCCATTGTGACTCCCCTCACAGAACTGACCTCCAAGAAAATGCCCAAAAAGGCTAACTGGACAGTGAGCTGTAAAAAGACATTTGATACCCTGAAGGAAGCAATATGCTCAGCACCCATTCTAAAAGCTCCAGATTATATCAAGCTGTTCATAGTGCAGACAGATGCCTCTGACCTTGGGATAGTAGCGGTTTTGTCCCAGACCAATGATGATGGCCATGACCACCCTGTTGCTTTCATAAGCAGAAGGCTTCTCCCTAGAGGGCAGGGTTGGAGTGCCATTGAGAGGGAAACATTTGTTGTGGTTTGGTCCCTGAAGAAGCTGAGACCATACCTGTTTGGTTCTCAATTGCTTGTCCAAATTGACCACAGACCTCTCAGATGGCTCATGCAGATAAATGGAGAAAACCCCAAATTGTTAAGGTGGTTCATATCCTTATAGGGAATGGACTTTACAGTGGAACACAGACCTGGGACTGACCATGCCAATACAGATGGCCTTTCTAGGTTCTTCCACTTAGACAATGAAAAGTCCCTAGGGAAAGGTTAGGTTCATCCTATTTCATTTGGGGGAGGGGTCATGTAGCAAAGTGCCTCTTTTGACATGATTAGCCCTCACTTTCTGCTAGATGCCTGACGTGATTTCGAACTGTAAGTGCACTGGATCCCTACTAATCAGGTTCCTAGTGCCAGATCTCTTTCCCAAAATTGTATTACGATTGCACACCTTCAGCCACCCCTGTAAGTCCCTAGTAAATGGTATTCCTGGTACCAAGGGCATGGGTACTGAAGAGGGTCCACTGGGGCTGCAGCACAAATTGTGTCACCCCAGAGACCAATCAATCAATCAATCAAGGGTTTATTAAGCGCAACTACTCACCCGGGAGGGCCTCAAGACGCTAGGGGGGTGCGTACGCAGCTCCTTGGCACTCACGGAGAGTCAAGAGGCCAAGCAGGTCCTGAGGACTTCCAGAGCTCACCATTGTTTGCCACTGCAGGCTGCGTATCTTGGTGCAGACAAAACTGAAGAGTCAACATGGCACACAGCCCTGTGTGCCATGCACCCATACACTGCATGAGGTTTAGGTAAATCACCCATACTGCAGGCCTCATAGCCCTAAGACAGGGTGCACTATAACCCATGTGCATGAGCAGATATGACCCTGCAATATCTGAGCCATTCTTAGATATTGCCCTAGAGAGTACATAGGCTGGATACTTGTCATTACAAGTTTCGTAGCTCAATGATAGTTTCACTGTATCCTAAGATGTTTGGTACCAAACACCTTGTCTTAATAAATCCTCACTGATGCCCATGCACACAGGGGAACCTTAAGAGGGTCACCTGAAAACCTACCAGCCACTGGAATGGTCTCTGTCTGGTTTCAGTCAACCTGACACCATCAGACATGTTTCTGAACTCATGGGGTGAGGGCCAGTGCTCTCAGAATCCAGTAACATACCCTGGTCTGGGCGGAGGTGCTTCACATCTCTCCCAGGACAGGATGGCCTTCTGAGGCAGGAAGCTTCAAAGGCGAATTCTCCTTTGAAATGCAACCCAGGCATCTCCTGATAGTGGAGGATGCTGACCCCATTTTCTTGCATCATGTTTGGTGGGAGGAAAGGCAGAAAAATTAGCTAGATGAGGAGGTGTGCGCACATTCAGCCAGCACCACCCCAACGTGTGTCAGGTGATGTGGACCCCTCTTTAGAAAATCCACCAACTTGAGATGGTGGGAAAACAAGCTATCAGGGCTAGGGTAGTGCCCCTTCCCATAGGAAGTGGTCACTCAGCTGGTGCAGACACCCTAAAGGTAGGTAGCCCATTGGCTACTACCTGTCTCCCCCTTTAACAGCCCAAATTTAGTATTTAGGAGGCATCTCTAGGCCTTGAACCTTAGATTCAATGGACAAGAAAAAGATATGAACAAAGAAGACCTGCTGCCCGAGAACTGAAGCCCTATTGTAGAGAAATTGGCCCCAAACCCTGCCTGCTGCCTCAAGGACTCAACAATCGTAGTTGTGCTGTCTTGTCCTGCAACTATGAGGACTCTGAGAGTACCTAGGTGCCAGCCTTTGCCAAATCGCCAGAGAACCTCCCTAGGAGTAGAGGCTCTACTCCCCTGCACAAACCAGACTCTGTTTTTCCGATTTGCTGCTCCCTAACGATTCCGAAGCAGCACCCACACCAAAAGTGGTACACCAGCTCTGGAGGTTCAGATCTTTCCCTGTGCAAAGTTTGGGGACACCAGGACCTACCGGAGCTGTGACATATCAATACCAGGGGTACCAAACCTCCTGCAACCTGCACCGAAATGAAGAGTCCTCTCTGAACTCCAACTGCCCACGAAGCAAGCACCTATCAAGGGACATCAAGACCACTGAGACCCAAGTCATGAGTGGCCCAGCTGTCCCAAACTCGTCTCTCCAATTTTCCTGCTCCTGCTCACAAGAACATCTTGACTCAGGCTGCCCGGTAGACCTATCTGCTCTGCACCTGGCTAAACTGGCCCCTGTAACGATGATCTAGCTGTGCTCCCATGGTCCTGAGGCCAAGTGGCCTCCTCTCCTGTAGCTCACCAGCTACCAGCTACCATTGACCTCAGCACCCTGCTCCTGGCCGAATCTGGGACGCTCCAGAGAATACTGTGGTGGAAATTGGACCTGACTGTGTTAACAACCGAAATCCAAGAGGTGAACCTTGAAAGTCGACTGTAGGATTTTACATGCATTTTCATCTCTTTCCCCTTTGACTTCAATGTTGCGTAATTGCGCACAAATGCGATTGATTTTGTAAACTCAAAAAATGTATAACTTTAAAAGTACTTACTGTGGAACAAAGTGCTTGGTCTGAAAAATTACATAAAAATCGATATTATTTTTCTAAATTGGTCTCGGATTTATTCTTTAGTGTGTGTCTCATTTATTGCCTCAGTGAGTACAACAAATGTTTAGAACTATCCTCTGTTAAGCCTAACTGCTCGCCCACTCTACCACAAATAGAGCATTAGTATAATCTGCTTTTGCCTCTGTCTACCAATTAAGGACCCACTGGACTGTCTGCACAGTGTACTTTGTTTTAACTCAATATGTAGAGAGCCAGCCTCCTACAGAGATAGATCTGGGTTTTCCTATTCGCTCATTTGTCTAAGGGTTACGTGTCACCCCACCTGTGATCTGTCAATCAGTTACTTCATGCCTAGGTCTCATGGCTTGCCTGACCACGTATTTCTGATTCGGCATTGATGGGAAGGTCATATCGGGTGAATTCGACAACAGTGATGCAAGTTCGTTGTTATACGTACATATATCATGGCGTACATCGCCATCGTATTTTTTAATATTAACACTATGTTGCTCTTCTAAATAAGCTAAATCAGGCTTAGGGTCAGTGAAAACATGTTCAATAGATGAATTGACACCCACTTACAGGACAATCATTAATGTAACTAAGGCAATTGTGACTCCTATTTGCATCACTTTGAAATCAAGTCAAGAAGAAAAAGGAAAAGCAAACTCAAAAGCAAAACTCTGCTTGCTGCTTCTATTGTTCAAATCCATCAAAACTATCAGTTCCTTCAACAAATCATTTCAGTTAACTTCAGAATCAGAACCTAGCACTACAGCTAGTTTTCACTCTAAGGACAACCCTACTCTTCTACTGGAGCCTGGGTCCTAAATATTTCACAGGATATTCAGAATATAAAGCATGAATCTTCAGTGTTGAGATGTATGTCACCTGAATTCAGTCAAAAATTAAAATTCCATTAATATTCACTGTGGTAGCACTATTCATGAAGGCTTTTCAAAAGCACTCTGCTGATTCTCATTGTCATGTGTTCTTGAGTCAGCCCCACTTTCAGCAAAGAAAGTCCATTTAGCAGCTGAGTACCTTCAGCTAGATACCCGCTGTCTCTTTTATCCTTTGTCTACTGACTGTTCACTATCACTGTCACTTTGCTTGCTTGTCTCTTTCTTCTACAATTGTTTCTGGGATGCGTTCCTCTGACATAACTGGCCTCAGTTTCTCTTCAGCTTTTGACCACCTTTATCTCCACTGTACTTTTCTGGCTGAAGTGCTTGCACCTTTTTCGAGCTCGCGGCACACACTTTCAGTTTCTGCAGCTTGGTTCACTTTGGCTACTCTTGGCTCACTCACCCCAGGCTCTGTATTGCTCTCAACTTGACTTTGAGAGACTTGTGCACAATCTTCTCCTTCCTCTGAAAGTTTATTTAACTCTGCAAAGCAGTGGTTGTTGTCACCACTTCTTCAGCAGCTTCTCTCACTCTCTTCATATAAGCAGCATGAATCCAGTTAGAAAGAGCCCAATACTTGATGGCAGTATTCATCACAAGGATGACTTGAAGAGGGCCATGCCAGCAGGGCTCGAGACAGCTTTTCCTGATGTGTTTCTTCACCAAGAACCAATCTTCTGGACTTAGGTAATGGCACTATTCTCATCTTGGAAGTGGAGTTGCCAATTAAACCTGTTGAGAGACAGTCATTTGCAGAAGTCAAGAATCAAATCATCTGTTATATTCACAAGCACAGCTGCTGGCATGGAAGGAAGTCTCATGTCTCTCTCCACCAGAATCTTGTGGGGGGAGAATCCAGTTCTCCTACAGGAGTGCTTTGGGGAGTTGTCAGGACCAAGGGAAAGGTGTAAGGCCAACTTAGTGAAGTGGATGCACACACCTTAGCCAGTCGAGGCTTCAGCATCCCATTCACTTGCTCCACTATTCCAGACACCTCAGGCTTTAGCTACAATGGAACCTCTGTCCACCAGATCTTACTGTGTGACTCTTGGTTCCAAATGTCCTCTTGCCCACGTTTAGCTGCTGGCAAGTAACAAATCTGTGGCATACATTTTCTACAATGATACAAAAATGGGGATTGAACCAGTAGTTCTTAAAGCGATGAATCATAGCATCTCTCCCTATGTGACTGGGACCATGGAAATATCTTACCATGGGTGACAAGAGAGCATCCTGTAGAACTTGTCTCACATCTGTTGATAACTAAATCTCATCCTGACTCTTTGTAAATCCTGAACTAACCCACATGTCCTTTTTGGGGTCTGGGGCTTTCCCCTGTACAGAAATGCCCTCTTCCCAGGTATCAGTAATGCTTAACACCATGTTTGAAGCATCATCACTATCAGATTCACATAAATGCTGCCTATTGAATGTGCAGGACTCAAGAGCACAGTATCTTGTCATCTCATTTGCATAGCAGTTTCCGGTGGTCACAAAATCCCATCCACTCTTGTGTGCTACACATTTCGCAACAGTTACTTCTTCAGGCAATTGTAATGACTCAAGCACATCTATTACAAAGTTTCCATTCTGGATTAGGAAACTGTGGGAAGTCATGAAACCTCTCCAGGACCCCAAATGTTTCAAATCATGGACCACGCCAAATCCGTACTCCAGGATTCTTTGTTCTAGCATGATTTTAATCACAGCCATAATTCCAGCCACCACCTCACATGTGAGGTGGTATTGGGGGAGGCTGCTTTCAGCTTTATAGTTATTTTCAAGGGTTCAACATGTTTGAGCAGATCAATTTTTTGCATCTAATGTCCCAGACTTCCTCTTTCACCAAATCTCTTAAGTTGGGAGGTAAGTCTTCTCTCGTTAAGGGTGGGAACAACCAAAATTTTTACTCTGGGGTTTTCAATTTAAAGTCTATATCCTCATCATGTGCCTGAAGCACAACACCGCCTGGTATGCTATAGATCATACACTTCATTTTACAGTGTAAATCCCTGCCTAATAGATTGACTAGACTTGAATCACATTACAAACTGATGGTCTTCTTCAAGAGGCCCTATTTTCACTGGGGCTTTAGATGAAACTAGGTTTGTGCTCTGTTTATTAGCAATACCTACAGCTTGGAGTTGTTTTCCAGAGAGGGGTAAGTTAGGTAGCTCTACCATTCTAACAGTAAAGCTGATAGGTTTAGGATCAATCAAAATTATACAGGATGGCTATTTACCTATCCATCTATATATGACCCACTCTGGTCTACCTCTAGAAATGCACCAAGTATACAATTTTCCTCCCCTCTCAGGCACCATGATTGTGATTGATCAGAATCTATTCCACTCGAATTGTCATGGTGAAGCGAGGGAACTGCTGCAAACTTTCAGTATTCATGGACGGGTTCTGATGAACCTTCAGGTTTGGGTTCAGGTTATACCTTGGGTTGCTCATGCTTTGTTGCATCTTTGGAGCTTAGGGCATTTTGCATATTCTTCATTGGAATTGCATTTGTGTTTTGAATTTGATCATCGTTTTGAATTCAATTTGGATTCAGTCTACACTTGTGTTTCCAGTGCCCCCACCTTGTTACAATAATGGCACAGAGTGGACTTTTTCAACATGGCAATGTCCTTTCTGAATTTACATCAACAGCCATCCTCAGCAAACAAAGTTCCCATTTTGCATCATCTGGCCTTCACCTAGATAGCCAACTCCCTGCATTGCTGCCGCAGAACCAGGAATATATCCTGAATTTGCCACTTATGGGCCATTCTAACAACTCTTCTGTACAAATTCTGTCTGTGCCAACATGTATTTCACCTTAATCTTCTTCTGCTTTACTTCTAAATCTTTTTCTGCTTTGCTTCTAAATTCTCACTGCAGCACTTTTCCTTTCTCAATATCCCATTGAAAGACTTAGGGCCTAAATTATATGTTGGAAGAGAGAGAACTCTGTCACAACAGTACCAACACAGTGGTCGCCTGCCCAATTTACATATGGGCAGACCACGTTTGGCCACAGCAATGACTACTACATCACCGCCATAGTCAAACTGGTTTGATGGTCCGACGGAGTAAGGACCGTTGGAGAATTGGCTATATGTCCATCTGCCCAATGAGGATGGGCGGAAATATTGTCATTTTGTACTGTCCATCACTGCCAGGAAAACCCTGGTGGTAAGGGACCATAAAAAGCACTATATGCCACCCTTGCCATGGAAGGAACTGGAAGAGCCCGGCACAGCAAAAACCATTGACAGGAACCACTGTGATGGCGGTTCCTGCCAAAGGTTTAGCAATGATCGCCTGCTTGGTGGTCATTTCAAAAATTGGCAGGCAAGATCTTCGTCAGGGCGATGGAGTAATTTATTCCTTTGCCCTGGTGGAGAAACAGGCCGCTCCGCCCAAAATTAAATTAGGCTCTTAGACTGCCAACAAATGACATTCTGCTGTATATGGGCATTTATCTATAGACATAAAAAAAATCTGGGCTAATGGATGATATGAGGCTTCTTCTTTGGTGTATTATCTCAGTGGTTAGTTGAGGCAACTACTGAGCGTCGTGAGATCCCCTTGGGGATAAGTGTTGTGCTTTAGAAATAAAATAAACGAAACAAATCAAGAACGAATTGCAACAGAAAACCCCTGAGATAGTCCCTTTCTGAATTTTGGACTACAATATGCTGTCGGAAAACCTGCCTGACCCTCTCATAATAGGCATGCACAGACTCTTTTAACTCTTGGGTAATTCTTATTATCTAAAGCCAATCTACCTATTTTTGCTGGACCTATGTCTTCAAAAAAGTAATCAACAGATTATGCTGGACCACAACAACAGGAGAAGGTGCATGAGTTTTAGCATCTCTTGGTGGTTCAGCAATGGGCCAAGCTACTGCCAACTTTCCTTCTGTCCACAAATCAATGGGAACTCCAATGTCATAGAAAATATTAGGTTCTTGGGTATACCATTGGTCAGGGTTCTCTCGCAATTTTGGAAACTGATTTGTAAATGTGGAAAGATCACCATGACTCCAAAGCACATGCACATATCCTCCTCCATGTATCTCTCTCAATGGGAAATTCGATCCAAGCAACATTTTGGTGAGCCACCCTAGGAGGATTTGGACCTTGTACCCAACTGCAGCCGAAGGAAGGTGACCCCACCCGGACGGATTAACATTGCGCAAGGAGAAAGGTGGTCAGACACCACAATTGATTGAAAGTTCTGCTGAATCCCCGGGGCGTAGGTCTGTCCTGAAACAGCTTTCAAAGGGTAAGAGACTACATCCAAACTTAAAACATAGTTTGAAGCATTTGGCCTATGGCAAATTAGGGAGAAGGGTAAAAAGATAACCTGAGTTCCCTGCCACTGACAGGGGCTGCCATATTACCCATTTTATATGTCCTAACTGTATCCATTCTGGATTAGGAAACTGTAAGAAGTCATGAAACCTCTCCGGGACCCCAAATGTTTCAAATCATGGGCCACGCCAAATTCGTACTGTCTATCAATGTAGATGGTAACTCTCGAGCTGTTAGAGACACAGGATAGCCACCTACGACTGTTACATTGCACAAATAGAGGGCTTCCACAACAAAGAAAGGTTGTCAGACACCACAATTGATTGAAAGGTCTGTCCTGAAGCAGCTTTCAGAGGGTAAGAGACTACATCCAAACTTAAAACATAGTTTGAAGCATTTGGCCTATGGCAAATTAGGGAGAAGGGTAAAAAGATAACCTGAGTTCCTTGCCACTGACAGGGTCTGCCATAGTACCCATTTTTTATGTCCTAACTGTATCTGTTGTAAAGTTGGCCTTGGAGGTGTTCCCACCGAAATCACCTTTGTTCAATAGCTGACTGCTAGCTAAGGTGAATATAGTGTAATACTGTGTATAGCCCTTGATAACTCCCAGGACGCTGGTATTTGTGACATAGCTATTCTGATTGGACAGAGTTGACACCTTAGTCTCTTAGGGGCATATTATCAAGGCAGCGTTAATAAATTATCACCGCTTTAGCGTCCGTTTTCAGACGAAAAGCGGCGATAATTCTATCGCCTAATTAACAAGGACACGCTAGCGCGTGATTCCTGCATTAGCGTCCGTTTTCTGCACGCCTCCCATCGCATCGCTAATGAGATGCAAAGGGGGCGTGCCTGTGAAAACAACATGGGAAATATCGCTAACCCAGGTATCGCCATATCAACAACGTGGGTTAGCGATATTTTCAATCACGTTAAGTATGCCTTAACGCAGGAATTTAACGTCTGCTAAATTCCTGACTAAGGCATACCTAACATGGGGGGTGGATTGTGTGGCTAAGACCACAGGCCCTATCACCAAGGATATCGCCGTTTTCCATGGGACATCGCTGGAAAACCAGCGATGTTCCCTGGAAAACATCGCTATCACTGGAAAATTATCGCCTTTGCGCTAAGCGTTGTTAATACAGCGCTAGCATGGCGATAATTTCCAGCGATAGCCGGCGATAGGATTCCTCGCGCTAACAGCGGCCAGCGATAATTATCGCTGCCGCTTGATAATATGCCCCATAGTTCTTTAGTTCAATGGTTTCCCAGTACTAAAGTGGGTTCATAACGCCCGTAGTATCTAGAAGGATTTGTGGTACATCTAGCTTGACCCTGGGTATTACAGGCCAGAATTCGTATAGGGGAAAACTTGGACCCAGGAAACTGGGCATAACTCGTGTGTGGCCAAGAGGGGCAGGTGATTCCTGAGGTATTACTAAATGGTGTCTATGATTACCACCTTTGTCTACGAGCGGATAGTGGCAGACTAACCGGCTTAGAACATGTTCCATGATAGGCTTCTCATGCTAGAGGATAATATGTGATGAAAGTGCTAGGTGTTTTTTTTAAAATGTAATTTTTTCTGTCAATCGTTATTAAAATGTATTCTTGTATGTGGTGATATTGCATTGATTGTCTTTGAAAACTGTATAGTATGAAAATTAATTTGTGCAGGGTTTATTCTAATATATCGCATATTTGCCCTGTGTTGCGATACTACATATGCAGTTTTATTGAAATGTACATTTGAACTGTTTGATGTAAAAAGTGTAAGCGCTGAGCTCATAGTATGTAAATTGTAAAGTGCACCACGTATGAATTAGCCCTTCAATTCAACAAACCGAACTAGGATAACGTTATTTGAATTGTATTATCCAAATTACTAAAATTGTCATGGATCCCCCAGTAAAGTATTATGAAGACTAGGGTCCCCAAACAGATAAAAAGACTTAATAAGTAAAGCCAAGAGTGGTATTTACACACAAAGAAACACACATTTTCCTGGCCTAAGGAGGGAACATTTGACACAAATATAATTGAGCACACTAAAACACATATAAAAAACAGATATACAGGACAGAAGTGAGACAAAAAGAAAGCAGTGTTAGAACTGTGGACTATCTTTGAAGAGGTTCAACCTGATAGCCCCATGATGCCAACAGCAAGTGAGACATCATCACCTCCCCCACCATATGCATAGATGTATGTACTCACACAAGTTCCTACTGCATTAGGATATTCAAACCCAATAATAGTAGAAGCCATTGAGTCCCCCCACGAAAGAGGGTCAGCAAGGTCTAAGCCTGAAAAATCAAAAAGCAAGTGATCCCAGATGCCATTAGCGCAACCCACATTTCTATAGAAGGGTCCCAAAAGCTCGGCTACCCGTCTACCACACTCGACATGTGACACGTCAAAGGAAGGTAAATTACACATTGCCACTGGGTCAGGCAAGTGCAAACTCATGTCAGGGATATTTGTGATGGTTCTTGATAGCGACTCAGTGAGCTCGGGGAATGACGGAAGCTCCAGTCCCCTCTGGATCCGATGACGAGGGTTGGGTTAGAAGCTATGCCTGGGTCGCCGAGGAAGAGAGCGAATTTGAGGGTTAAGCCAGGCTAACTAAAGCAGCGTGTAGCTCTGAGCAAAAGGTCCAGGCCAGACTGTGTGAGGAAGAGAGGCATGAATGGAGGCTCGAGAGAGAGAGAGGTCATGCAACCGGGAGTTAGAGCGAGAGTATATGACAGCACACTCTCCTCATGAGGAAAGCAAAGCCAGTTACATGACGCCACACTGGGAAGAGTTGGAGTTCAATAAAAGGCTACTAGAAGGGCTCAGAGCCACATAATTCAGTCAACATAGGAGAGGGTGTTGACCAAGAGATAAAAGAGCAAGGCAGCCTGATACTGACCCACCCGCGACACAAGAAAAACAAAAGGGCACCAGTGCATGCACACGAGGGAAGCGGCGACGAGGATATGCATTGCTCCAAATGGGTGCAAGACAAAGATAGACAAACTCAGAGGGAGATAATAGCTTGAAGGAAAGACAAGGCTTTTGTATACCCATTTTGTGACCTACTATCAGATTGGACTGAGGAGAAGGACCAAAATCACAGTCTTGGTCGAGGTAAGGATGGTTTAAGCCAGAGGACATGGCAGTAGTGGAGGAGTGCATCAGGCATAAAGGAGGAAACCCTAATTAGGACTTCCTCTACATGCATCTATGCCTTGCGACATGGGAACGCTATGTTGAGGGAAAACCCATAGAGTCACCTAGCATGAAAGTGTACCCGCTGCTCCAGCAATCCCGCTAATGGATACTCAGCATGACAAGGTAGCATTTAAAACACACCAGCATTGGATCTGGACCTCCCTGAGAGAACTATTTCCTGACCACCCAGAGGTAGGAGGGCTAATGACAGAGACCATGAAACCAGAGGAAAGCATAAACAGTATCCTGAACAGAATAAGGAAAAGATGCAGACAAGAAACCAGACAGCCGTGGACCGATACGGGACCACAAGTCACATTTTTTTACAGATTTCTTAAGAAAGGCTTACCCACCGAGATATAGAATGGGCTGGATAGCATAGTTGGTCTGGATACCAAACCCTGGTGGGAGATACACGCTCACGTACCGCACTACCATAAGAAAAAGCAAGAGAAGGATAGAGAGAAGACTGCCCTCGAGGGGGCGGCGATGGCCGCAACTGTGCGGATGGCACCAGTCACAATGGGGACTCCACCGCAAAACTTTAAAGGGTATCAAACAGGCAGTCTAGGAGCATGACCAGACTATGGTAGTGGAGGCCAGGAAGGCTGGTCACACCCAGATCCTAGAGAGTTCTACTGTTACCATAGGCGGAGTCACGTGGTAGAGAGGTGCAGAAACAGCAGAGGTCAGTGAACCAGGGCCAGCTGTCCCAAACCCCCACAAATGCCCCTCCTCAGTACCAATCACAGGGTAATCAGAAATTATCATACGCCCAGCCACAGGGATGTCCACCAGTCGATGCACAACAACAGCACAGATCCAGGAATTAGGCAAGCACGTGGCAGACGTAGCCACAGAAATGGAACACACCGCAACAGGGACTGGGCCACAACCCCAGCACTAGGGGTGACAGTGTGGAGAGGTAGCGCCTTCTCGCAATCACAGAGCCAAAATACACAGGAAAATAGGCCCCCACATCAAATAAAAACAGGAAATAGAAATAATACCAAGAACCTAACCCCCAGCAGTTCACCTCTGATAGTGATCACAAACAGCATCCCCCTTTACCCTTCTCCAGAACAGAAAGGGCTGCAAATAGCATTAGAGGCTCAAAACGTCTTTACTGGATTCCTGGAGTTCAGGGCTGCTGTGGGCTGTGTCATCAGGTATCCACATTAGTTCCTGCATCGATGATGAGGCAATGGGAGCACAGAGTAATCAGGTTGCCTAAAGCGCTTACAGAAAACAGGCCCCACTGTGCTGCTTATCCCCCTGAAAGAAGGGGTTGGCTGGCCACCCCCCATGGACAGGAGCAGTCTGAAGAGGGGGCAGAGAAGAAAAAAAATCAGTTTATAGAGCAGTCACTCAGGTCCCCCAGCCAAAGTCTACAGGGATGTGCTCCAATTACCAGGCCAACAGGTTACCATTTCCTCGAGCCTCACGCTCAAGCTTGATGCTTCCTTCATGGAGTGCAGTTCTAACAGTGCCCCCAAATTGATGCAAAGACCTCCAATACAATTGCTGCCTCCCTTTCAGTAATGAATGATGCCAATCACTGCGATGGGAACCAATATTCTTCTCGCGCCTAGGATGGTAAGATCCTAAAACTTCACAGCCCCCATACGCAGGGGTCAATAAGAATAAAGACCTCAGTGGGTGTCCAGATGTCTCAGTTTTGCCTGGGCAGTCCCAGTTTTTCTTTTGGTCATTTATCCCGGCAGAATTTTCGGGGTGTTGGGAGGGCCCACCGAACTAGCCATTTGAGCCGATAGTTAGTCTATGGTCCGTAGTCCCTAGGGGTCTGTTTTGGCGCCCTTGGCAAGCCCCATTTCTCAGGCATTCTGCGCCCCTCTGAGATGTGAAATTTCCATCCTACTCCTATTTTTGTGTAATATTGAGATTTTTGTTTTTTACCTCAGTGTAATGATGAGCTCAAGGCTCCAGTTGGGGGCTCACTGAACCTTCCAATGCGGGGTGTGGCCCGAGGGAGAGGGGGGTGCCAGGGATGAAGGCTTCACAGACTCTACCTCCACTCACAACACCCATTGCACCCACATCCAGGTTCGACCACCTTCCAAGCATAATCTGCTCACTTTGCTCCCATCTTGCAGGCACCATCCAGGAAACAGTCAGCCCTAACTGCTGATCCTCTGGGGGCAGTATAGGAAAGGGGAGAAGAACCAAAGAGCAGCCTCAGACCCTCTCCCCATGGGACAAGGGAAACAATTAATGGTGCGGCTCAAGGAAGACACCCAAAATTAAAAGTAAAACCTACACAAAATCAACCAAAAAAAAAGATTCTTGCTCAAAGGCAGGGTTGAGATCAGCAAATTCAGGTTTCTGAGGCCACGAGGGAAGGCAATGTTACACACCACATGCCAGGAAAAGAGAGGAGCACAAGCACCAAAACATGCTCACAGGCCACGTGGCAGACACCAGCAACACCAGACGACAACACGCCCCCTCCTCCTACACTTACATGCACCTATAGCAATACTGAGCTGCAATGCTGCTGGACTATCGTCACCCGTAGGACGCCTACTAAGCCACAATGTTATCCCTCCCTGTATTTATGAGATGACCTCACCAACATACCCACCACCGATCTGATCACTTAGAATTGAAATGTTGAAGGTCAGAAAACCAACCAAGTTGGATTGAGGGGTGATCAATGGCTTATAAAAACAAGATATGTCTATAGATAAGATAAGACAATTTTTTATTGCACAATTAATTAAAATCATTACAATCATGCTCAGTTAAAATTGGTATAAAGTGCATTTTTCCAGAATTATAAAAGACATATAACAGTTTGTCATCCTAGATTGCTGGGGATTAAAAAGTTTAAACACCACTTTATCAACTACAAAACATGGGGATAAAAACCATTTATGCATCATTCTGGATTCATAGATCAGTACGAGTGTCAGTGCGAAGCCGGGCTGCCGCGGAGGGAAGTGCTGCTGCTGGCCCTGGAGCCTGGACACGCCTGGGGACAGAGAGCGCTTCACTGGGGACTGGATCTGTGGTGGGCCTGGGATGAGGAGCCGCGGGGGCAGGGGCCGAGCACGGGAGTTCACATGAATAGAAAATAAATTGAAGGATACCGACCCTCTTGAAGTGATCCCTTTGTTCAGGGTGAGGACAATTTTCCCCGATCCTGGTGTATTTAAAGAACCCACTCATACCACATATTACATTGAATCGTAATCTTGTCTGACTCAACCTTGTGGAGTGGTGGCGCTCTGACATCGAACGTAGCATGTGAAACTTTCATGCAATTAAGCAAATATCAGATAACGACAAGCACTGATAGGTATCAGCAAGAAAACGATGCAGTTTTAAGTCTCCTTCTAATTCATGTGATGTCCATCTAAGTGGGACACCACTATTAGAATATACGTCCCCCTGGCTCAGTTGACTGTGTGACTCTGTACCCCATTTGGACAAGGTCCTGATGAAGGTGGTTCACAAATTGTGTTAGTCCACCGAAACGCGCGTCGATCTCGTGTGTCCAGACCTCTAAAATTGTTCAGCTGTGAAAACTAGTTATATCTGTTTGTTTTCCCATTTATCCGGATGAGTACATGTGTCTTGTATGATTGTGAACGATTGTGTAGAGTGAATGCTTGGGGTATAAGTTTAGGTGTGTTGTGCAGGGGCTATTAAATGTATTTATTTTTTCATTTCATGTTTTATTTTTAACAAAAAGAAAGAAGAAATTAAAAATATTGATGGAGGTTTTGTTAATACATGTAAAATATTATGTTCAAAAAGAATTTTGCTTTATAAAGGAATAAGATGCTATTAAGAACAATAAATCAATTTCAATAACCACATGCATTTTTGATATATTCTGTTTGGTTGTTTACCCAGAGTGGATTAATTCTCTTTAGAAGAAATACAGGTCAAAGGGGAGTATTTTCTAGTAAAAATACATGGTCGCTTTTCCCCTCTTACTCCCAGACCTTATTGTTTGATAGAGGGGGTCCCTTGTTTTCACATATCACGTATGAATTAGCCCTTCAATTCAACAAACCGAACTAGGATAACGTTATTTGAATTGTATTATCCAAATTACTAAAATTGTCATGGATCCCCCAGTAAAGTATTATGGAGACTAGGGTCCCCAAACAGATAAAAAGACTTAATAAGTAAAGCCAAGAGTGGTATTTACACACAAAGGAACACACATTTTCCTGGCCTAAGGAGGGAACATTTGACACAAATATAATTGAGCACACTAAAACACATATAAAAAACAGATATACAGGACAGAAGTGAGACAAAAAGAAAGCAGTGTTAGAACTGTGGACTATCTTTGAAGAGGTTCAACCTGATAGCCCCATGATGCCAACAGCAAGTGAGACATCATCACCTCCCCCACCATATGCATAGATGTATGTACTCACACAAGTTCCTACTGCATTAGGATATTCAAACCCAATAATAGTAGAAGCCATTGAGTCCCCCCACGAAAGAGGGTCAGCAAGGTCTAAGCCTGAAAAATCAAAAAGCAAGTGATCCCAGATGCTATTAGCGCAACCCACATTTCTATAGAAGGGTCCCAAAAGCTCGGCTCCCCGTCTACCACACTCGACATGTGACACATCAAAGGAAGGTAAATTACACATTGCCACTGGGTCAGGCAAGTGCAAACTCATGTCAGGGATATTTGTGATGGTTCTTGATAGCGACTCAGTGAGCTCGGGGAATGACGGAAGCTCCAGTCCCCTCTGGATCCGATGACGAGGGTTGGGTTAGAAGCTATGCCTGGGTCGCCGAGGAAGAGAGCGAATTTGAGGGTTAAGCCAGGCTAACTAAAGCAGCGTGTAGCTCTGAGCAAAAGGTCCAGGCCAGACTGTGTGAGGAAGAGAGGCATGAATGGAGGCTCGAGAGAGAGAGGTCATGCAACCGGGAGTTAGAGCGAGAGTATATGACAGCACACTCTCCTCATGAGGAAAGCAAAGCCAGTTACATGACGCCACACTGGGAAGAGTTGGAGTTCAATAAAAGGCTACTAGAAGGGCTCAGAGCCACATAATTCAGTCAACATAGGAGAGGGTGTTGACCAAGAGATAAAAGAGCAAGGCAGCCTGATACTGACCCACCCGCGACACAAGAAAAACAAAGGGCACCAGTGCATGCACACGAGGGAAGCGGCGACGAGGATATGCATTGCTCCGAATGGGTGCATGACAAAGATAGACAAACTCAGAGGGAGATAATAGCTTGAAGGAAAGACAAGGCTTTTGTATACCCATTTTGTGACCTACTATCAGATTGGACTGAGGAGAAGGACCAAAATCACAGTCTTGGTCGAGGTAAGGATGGTTTAAGCCAGAGGACATGGCAGTAGTGGAGGAGTGCATCAGGCATAAAGGAGGAAACCCTAATTAGGACTTCCTCTACATGCATCTATGCCTTGCGACATGGGAACGCTATGTTGAGGGAAAACCCATAGAGTCACCTAGCATGAAAGTGTACCCGCTGCTCCAGCAATCCCGCTAATGGATACTCAGCATGACAAGGTAGCATTTAAAACACACCAGCATTGGATCTGGACCTCCCTGAGAGAACTATTTCCTGACCACCCAGAGGTAGGAGGGCTAATGACAGAGACCATGAAACCAGAGGAAAGCATAAACAGTATCCTGAACAGAATAAGGAAAAGATGCAGACAAGAAACCAGACAGCCGTGGACCGATACGGGACCACAAGTCAATTTTTTTTACAGATTTCTTAAGAAAGGCTTACCCACCGAGATATAGAATGGGCTGGATAGTGTAGTTGGTCTGGATACCAAACCCTGGTGGGAGATACAAGCTCACGTACCGCACTACCATAAGAAAAAGCAAGAGAAGGATAGAGAGAAGACTGCCCTCGAGGGGGCGGCGATGGCCGCAACTGTGCGGATGGCACCAGTCACAATGGGGACTCCACCGCAAAACTTTAAAGGGTATCAAACAGGCAGTCTAGGAGCATGACCAGACTATGGTAGTGGAGGCCAGGAAGGCTGGTCACACCCAGATTCTAGAGAGTTCTATGTTGCCATAGGCGGAGTCACGTGGTAGAGAGGTGCAGAAACAGCAGAGGTCAGTGAACCAGGGCCAGCTGTCCCAAACCCCCACAAATGCCCCTCCTCAGTACCAATCACAGGATAATCAGAAATTATCATACGCCCAGCCACAGGGATGTCCACCAGTCGATGCACAACGACAGCACAGATCCAGGAATTAGGCAAGCACGTGGCAGACGTAGCCACAGAAAGGGAACACACCGCAACAGGGACTGGGCCACAACCCCAGCACTAGGGGTGACAGTGTGGAGAGGTAGTGCCTTCTCGCAATCACAGAGCCAAAATACACAGGAAAATAGGCCCCCACATCAAATAAAAACAGGAAATAGAAATAATACCAAGAACCTAACCCCCAGCAGTTCACCTCTGATAGTGATCACAAACGGCATCCCCCTTTACCCTTCTCCAGAACAGAAAGGGCTGCAAATAGCATTAGAGGCTCAAAACGTCTTTACTGGATTCCTGGAGTTGAGGGCTGCTGTGGGCTGTGTCATCAGGTATCCACATTAGTTCCTGCATCGATGATGAGGCAATGGGAGCACAGAGTAATCAGGTTGCCTAAAGCGCTTACAGAAAACAGGCCCCACTGTGCTGCTTATCCCCCTGAAAGAAGGGTAGGCTGGCCACCCCCCATGGACAGGAGCAGTCTGAAGAGGGGCAGAGAAGAAAAAAAATCAGTTTATAGAGCAGTCACTCAGGTCCCCCAGCCAAAGTCTACAGGGATGTGCTCCAATTACCAGGCCAACAGGTTACCATTTCCTCGAGCCTCACGCTCAAGCTTGATGCTTCCTTCATGGAGTGCAGTTCTAACAGCGCCCCCAAATTGATGCAAAGACCTCCAATACAATTGCTGCCTCCCTTTCAGTAATGAATGATGCCAATCACTGCGATGGAAACCAATATTCTTCTCGCGCCTAGGATGGCAAGATCCTAAAACTTCACAGCCCCCCATACGCAGGGGTCAATAAGAATAAAGACCTCAGTGGATGTCCAGATGTCTCAGTTTTGCCTGGGCAGTCCCAGTTTTTCTTTTTGGTCATTTATCCCGGCAGAATTTTCGGGGTGTTGGGAGGGCCCACCGAACTAGCCATTTGAGCCGATAGTTAGTCTATGGTCCGTAGTCCCTAGGGGTCTGTTTTGGCGCCCTTGGCAAGCCCCATTTCTCAGGCATTCTGCGCCCCTCTGAGATGTGAAATTTCCATCCTACTCCTATTTTTGTGTAATATTGAGATTTTTGTTTTTTACCTCAGTGTAATGATGAGCTCAAGGCTCCAGTTGGGGGCTCACTGAACCTTCCAATGCGGGGTGTGGCCCGAGGGAGAGGGGGGTGCCAGGGACGAAGGCTTCACAGACTCTACCTCCACTCACAACACCCATTGCACCCACATCCAGGTTCGACCCCCTTCCAAGCATAATCTGCTCACTTTGCTCCCATCTTGCAGGCACCATCCAGGAAACAGTCAGCCCTACCTGCTGATCCTCTGGGGGCAGTATAGGAAAGGGGAGAAGAACCAAAGAGCAGCCTTGGACCCTCTCCCCGTGGGACAAGGAAACAATTAATGGTGCGGCTCAAGGAAGACACCCAAAATTAAAAGTAAAACCTACACAAAATCAACCAAAAAAAGATTCTTGCTCAAAGGCAAGGGTTGAGATCAGCAAATTCAGGTTTCTGAGGCCACGAGGGAAGGCAATGTTACACACCACATGCCAGGAAAAGAGAGGAGCACAAGCACCAAAACATGCTCACAGGCCACGTGGCAGACACCAGCAACACCAGACGACAACACGCCCCCTCCTCCTACACTTACATGCACCTATAGCAATACTGAGCTGCAATGCTGCTGGACTATCTTCACCCGTAGGACGCCTACTAAGCCACAATGTTATCCCTCCCTGTATTTATGAGATGACCTCACCAACATACCCACCACAGATCTGATCACTTAGAATTGAAATGTTGAAGGTCAGAAAACCAACCAAGTTGGATTGAGGGGTGATCAATGGCTTATAAAAACAAGATATGTCTATAGATAAGATAAAACAATTTTTTATTGCACAATTAATTAAAATCTTTGCAATCATGCTCAGTTAAAATTGGTATAAAGTGCATTTTTCCAGAATTATAAAAGACATATAACAGTTTGTCATCCTAGATTGTTGGGGATTAAAAAGTTTAAACACCACTTTATCAACTACAAAACATGGGGATAAAAACCATTTATGCAGCATTCTGGATTCATAGTTCAGTATGAGTGTTAGAGACCAAGACAGCTTTCACTGCAAACAGGAATTTCATGAAGTGTGTCTCCAGCTGCACTGTCACCTTTCATGCACTCTATCAAAGCTGCTTGACATGTCCGTATGTTTAAAATACGTCAGATGGGGCGAAGCCAGTATATTCTCAAGGGGCACAATTTCTCACAAATGCACAATATGTGAATTAATGATTCCTCTTTTTCCCCACATGCTCGGCACTGCGTGGCTGCGATTTCTTTGTACCCTCTGCCATATTTATAAGCCAATAGTGGAATCAAGCCAAACCGTAGTCTCATTAATTGGTGCTTCGTTATTGGTTTTAAGGGGGAGGACAAATAGTGTGGCAGGCCCCCGCTGTTATACAGTTTAGATGCCCAGCTTCCATGGCTTAATGTTTTCAAGGTTTGTGCGTCACTGTCGGCCAACATTATCTTTGATTGTTTTGTTAACAATTTTGTGGCTGCCGATGTAGGTATGGGGCAGACCATATTTCTTGGGCTTCCAATGCTTCAATGCAGTGCGTTAAAAACTCATGCCAGGTTGACCCTCGGTTGCTTATCATTTGCCAGATGTTGGACCTCCTACCTTTATTCTTTCTATTAAACAATGCAGGGGAGGCAGCAACACATTTGTAGATTTGGTCTGTCAACAAGTAATATCAAGGAGGGTTTCGGTTATCACTTCTTTTTAAATTGTTATTTGCATTAAACTAGGTTAGGACATTTGTATACAACTGTGAAGAACAAATACCAAGAATTAAACAAATATTATAGGCACTATCATTTCTCGAGGATGTAAAGATTGCCAAAAAAGTGATATAAAGATGGACAAAATTGGAGAAAGTGACTCATAGTCATTTTTCGCTGCTAATGGTGGTGCCCATCTCTCCACATTGATCTGTTTAGTTGAATCAATACTATAAGCTGTTTAAACTGGTGGGTAGATGGGCATGAGCATCATGTGGATTTACACATGCCATTATGATTTTTTACTGAGAAATAAAAGACCTGTTGTTAGGATTTCCTGTTTGCAGTTTCTATTTGTTTTGAATTCTGGTGGTTTTTTTCTGTGTTCTACAATTTGTCGAAAAAGTGTAAAATCAGTGGCTATCTATAGTTACTCTTTTTGTGCTCTGTACAAAATCACAGGATGATGTCTCTTCAGTGCTTATAAAGAAGTTTGCTTTAATCCCCTTCCATCCCTCTTTATTCATATTGTCGATTATCCTCCCTTCTCTTTTGCTCATAACTTCTTTACAATATTTCCTTAAATTTCCTCTTTTATCAAACTTATCACCACAATGTCTGTTTTATTTCTGTGCACTCTTTTCAGTAGTCCAGTGCCATCCCATGTAAAGGATGTGAATAGATGAAGATATGTTTTGACCTCAATAGGATTTGATTGTAGTAGAATAGTGGAAGTTTAACACACTTTTCCGCTGCTCTGTTATTTTTAAAAAAATGCAATGATCAGCTGAAAGGAGATTTTCTACTTCGAGAATGAGATATATATTGTGAGATGCTCGATAAAGTGTTTTTGCCAGCCAGTATCACACTGCCCTGTACTTTGTCTTGAGATACCGAGAAAGAACTGGGCTAATATATGTACTAACTAACATTGGCTGATCTTGGCCTATTACTCCTCTGCCTTGTCATTGGGAGAAAGCCTGATACAAAATGAATATGCCTACTGTTAGCTATAGGAATGTTGTTGACAGCAAACTGTGCTGCTGTATGAAAAAGCTGGCAATGTAGTGAAGAAACTTTGTACTCAGCAGGATGCCTTAGGAAATTTACTTGTGCAGCTGACTCCATTAATGAAGGTTATTTGACAATATTGGGCAATGTCATAAATGTTTTTTATTTAGTGTGCAGACTCATTTGTTTTTCCTGAAACTGAAATGTCTGCAGGAAATACTAGGAAACACAGAGCAGTGATTGCCTCATCGTGTTTCTGAGCTATACTGTTAACAGTGCTTAGACTAATTTGCAGGCTTTTTAAGTTAATGTATGTGCTGTAAGCACCACAATTTCATCAAAATCAGCACAGAAACACCACTTGGCCTTTGGATGGGCATTGATGATTGTGATATGACTACTGATCCTTCACTATGAGGGGTCGTGGCTCATGTAGGCATGCTTTTCAGATCTTCATGAAGTAAACCAAAGAACAAAAGTGTTGGGTGCAATGTTTCATGGAAAGACATTGGGGCATATTCTCAATGAGCCATCGCTGAGTTATCGGCACTTTATCGCAGCCAAAGTTGCGATAAATTTATCACCCAATTCACAAGCTGGTGTTAACAGCCCATAGCACCAGTTTACCTGCGATAGCAGCCGCAAAAAACATCGCCACAGATGACCCCGGCAACTATCGCTAATGATATGCAGAGTAGGCGTTTCCATGCTAAAAGTCACGACAACAACACACCTCAACATTCTCAATGACCAGCCAGATCTGCGATAAGTCCACAAAACATGCGATATGGCGCGTTAGCCGCAGGAAATTAACACCTGCTCTGACCTAGTGCAAAGTCGGACGACAGTCTGCACCACAAAAGGGAGCCCAGTCCACAGCCACACCTGAAGGACAACAGACGCCATGGAGCCACTGAACATTCGGGCCGGACACCCAAGAGGGCCCCAACACCCACCGCCACCACCCCCAGGACCACCCCTCCCCGGGTACGCCCCCCAGCCAAAGACCTGCCACATCAACTACACGGAATCATGTACCAAATAATCCGCCTGATGTCGCACAATCACTTTTTGTGACATGCACGTGTCGTCAACAAAATGAGCATCACACATACACCTTCGATGCAACAATTGAAAATTTATTCAAAGAAACACAGAACAGAAATGAAGACACATGGCCGCTCCCCTCGGGACAATCCGTAGGACACAGCCTGCAAGACAAAAATCATGATGAGAAGGTGTGTTTTGCGCACATCAAAGGACAGAGAGAGAGCGAAGGAGAGAGAGAAAGAGAGGGAGCGAGAGAAAGATGGACAGAGAGGGGGAGCGAGAGAGAGACAGACAGAGAGGGGGAGCGAGAGAAAGACGGACAGAGAGGGGGAGCGAGAGAAAGACGGACAGAGAGGGGAGCGAGAGAGAGACAACAGAAGAGATGGACAGGGAGAGAGAGTGCCGACAATGCGCACCCAGGCCACACTGCTCACCTGCTGCCACCGGTGTGTCTCCAACCACGTGCCAGTATTTAGTGCAGTTCACCAGGTCACACATCTGAAACAGATCCGTCATCTGAAACAGATTCCAGATACATGAATGGCAAAGTACATACATTTGCACAAGACATCATTGCCTGTCCGCCCCTGCGCACCCAGGCAGATGCACACCAGCCCCTCCCTCCGCCCAGCGGTGCATGCCCGCCCCTGCACACCCAGGCAGATGCACACCAGCCCCTCCCACCACCCAGCAGTGCATGCCCGCCCCTGCGCACCCAGGCAGATGCACACCATCCCCTCCTGCTGCCCAGCGGTGCATGCCCGCCCCTGAGCACCCAGGCCTCACTGCTCACCTTCCGCCCTTGGCGTGTAGCAAAGAGGGCCCACCACGTGCCGCTGCAAGTCACATGCCCGGGGCCCGCGGACATGGCACCCTCCACATCATGCAGCCCCGCTCCGCAGGCAACCAGGTCTCACATTTGGTCCGGGGTCTTGATTTCGCCATGGGAGAGGACATACCAATGCACCCGGCCTCATCGCAGGCTGCACACCTGCTCAGCCCCTGAGGTGCCACTAACTCTGTGATCCGGGATGAGATGCCACGTGGCGGTAGGCCCGCACTGCTGGCTGGCTCTGACCTACACTGCGGTCCAGCAGGGCACACAAATCCTGAGCAGTCTGGACCGCCGGGACGGGGCATCATCGCAGGCTGCACACCTGCTCAGCACTTAAGGTGCCCCTACCTCAGTGCACCCAAAGTCACCGTCCCGTGGCGGTGTGCCTGTGCCGGCCGCAATGTATCCGGTGCCACCAAGTCTGCGCACCAAAGTCATGGACCCTGTATGATTGGGTATCGTTTTGCGGACACCATCATGTCGCCTCCGGTCCTGGGGAATGTGATGTTGCAGGGCCCGAGGCCCTCATGCCTACATTGACACCACACGGATGCACCCAGATAGAGAGTGGAAATGGCATCGAGCACGTACGCACGGCCCTTTTCATTGGCAGGGTCACATGTCCAGTGACGCGTGTGCTGGATGGGTGTTGTGTGGGTGTAAACCAGCCGTGAGGGAGTGGCTGTGGCATGCTGACAACTAGACCTGTGAGCAGCAGATCACTACAGGGAAGACATGGGACATGTAGCGTTGCCGTCCCCCCCTGTGACCGTAAGTGGAGTGGGCTGGCCTGGCGTATGCCAGTCCAGCGTAAGGGTATGTAAATGACCCCGGGGCCCTGGGTGAGGTTCCGTACTGGGCTGGACAAGGAAGTAACTCATGCGTGTGTCCCTGTTGTTGTGTCAGCGCCACCCGGAACGCATTCAGCAATGTTTCACCCTGTGACCCCTGTTCTACGACATGAGCCACATGGACGTGAGAGGAGTCCAGTGAGCCTACATTCATCCATACTTCCACACTTGAAAGACCATAGACATGACACATCTGTGTGAATATGAATGTTTAATGCACATACAGTGGAGTGTTGCATCTGGAGCAGTACAAGGCCATGCAGACCCCACATGACGATGTTGGCCCGAGGAGGGCCAGTCAGGGTCCTTCAGGGAATGACAAGTCCAAAGGAAGAGGACGAGTTCAGTCCGCAGTCTGATTGCTGTGTCATTGGCGATCAAACAGCATATGACAGTCCATGTTGAGGTCCAAGGTGAGTGCCGCAGAGTGCATCGGGGGACAGTGGAAGGTGATGATGCAGAGGGCAGTACCAAGCTGATGCCGGCCCTATGGCGGACATGCATGCTACCGCTTCCTTAAGACCATGAGGCCAGAGTCATCCACATCTTCGTCCTCTGCTGTTGCATGTGCCTCACGTGTGGGTGGTGGTGTTCTGTCTCCAGCACTGTGTGGCAGTGACACATCAGAAGCTGGAGGTGGAAGGTCTGCCGCACTGTGTGGCACTGACACTTCAGGGGGCGGAGGTGTGGATGGAGTGGTAGCAGCAGCATGCATCAGTGCCAGGCCTTGTGGCAGCAATGCCATGAGGATGGTCCTGAGGTCATTGAGGAACCCAGCTACCTCTCGCTGGTGTGCAGCCGTGGCAGCCGCTCGTTCCGCATTCGCCCGCTCCATGGTCTCCATTACCCTCCGTATGTTTCCCAACTCCCGTGTGACATCACTAGAGCCACTCTGACTGGACAGTGGAGGTTACGAACAGTTGTTGATGGTGTTCTACCACCTCCGTTATCAGGATCCTGTTTTCCTGCCGACTGAACTGCTTCTTCCTACTCTTCTTGTCCTTGCCCTTCCCTGACCCCGATGTCCCAGGCTGGTCCTTCGTGGGGCTTGTGGAGTTCTGGTTCTCCTCTGTACTTGCTCCGGCAACGTCCATTGTGCTTCGCAGTTGTTTGGCATTTGTTTGTCTGTTTTTTTTCTACTTTTATGGTGATTGTTCCCGCCTGACGCGTGTTAATTGCAGGCCTGTAGCTGGTTTTCGCAGATTTATGTATCGCAATTGGCCTCATTGCATCATTTTTTGCATTGGTGTTTCGCATTTTTGCGGCGTGGCGTTGATTTTAACGTGGTCAGTTGACGCGTTATCTGGAGACTATCGCATGGTACAGCCGTGTTGTGAATACTTGGTTAACACAGCGTAAATTTCCCGCGATAGACTGCGATGTTGGATGTTGCGTTAAGTAACTTTTGCGATGGTTATCACATGTTCTTGTGAATATCCCTAATTGATTCTGGAAACATCTGTATGCACAGTGATCTATGTTGCCACAATCCTGATACCAGAGGTTTGAAAAGGCAAAACTGTTACACTGCTTAACACTCTTAGTGAAGGAGGATAACAGCCTGGAGGTACTGCTTGCTGTGAACAGAAACACTGCTCTAAGTATATCTGCAAACCTGCTGGTCAACGCATAGCAATATATAGTAAACAGTGAGCTAAAGCTACATGAGGTGCAAGGTTCTCAAAATAGAATGAAATAGATCCTGGGAGGTCATAAACCTTACAGATGGTTGCATAGGCATATTAAGTAGCTTACCATTGCCTGAGTGGGTCCTAGGATGAGTACCATACAGATGGTTGCATAGACATATTAGGTGGCTTACCATGGCCTGAGTGGGTCAAGGCATAAGCATCCATAACAAAAAAGAGCTTAGAGGTAGGGGCTGTACTTATACTATATAACAACGGTGGGAGTCAAAGCAGTGAATGTGCATCAAAATCCAGTGATTTCCAGTTTCTACTGAAAAGCAAATATTCCCTTCGGTGGTGTTAATTAGTTATAATCAGTTTTACCTTAAAACCAGAAACCCTAACTATTGTCATAGTTTACAAGCAAGTTTTTTGCAGGTGCAACAAAGCGGGAACTACATGGTCTTTCAGCAAGTTGTACTTAATCTATGTTGTATGTTTTATATTCCAGATGATGTAGATGTTCATTACCTGCCTGTAATCATTATTTCCCAAGACTTGTCTTTTGTTTCAAGCTTATCATCCCCCATGAGGATCTGGTGTCAAAAAGTAAGAATTCAGCGATGGTCATAGTTGTTCAGTGCTCTTCTGTGTGTACACTTCTGGATTCAACAGACCTTCAGATTTCTCTTTCCTGCTCATGGAATCTCAATTGAGTGGAAAAAGCATCCTATAATGATTACAATGGTACATCTAACTTCAATATTTCAGTCACCATCTCAGTGTTAGTCATTTTACTTTGTTGACACCAAAGGTGCTTTCAAATCATCTTATTCCTATATGGCATAGAATGGTGTGTGGCTTGTGAGCCATGTACTGGTGAATGTCCAGAAATAGCTTCTGAAAACGAAGCTCATCCATTGTCTAACCACGTCAGTGCTAGTGTGTTAATTATCCTCATCATTTGAGACCACCACAATCTGCCAAGAGTGATGGTGAAAACATTTAGAGATAGCAGTAAAAACAGCATCCTAAACTCTATTGGTGGAACAGTTCCTTGCTTCTGGTCACTTCCAAAACCATAGACAGATAATCATTTCATGATTCCCATGGAAGTCTGGTGCTTATTTGTCACAAAAGCACCCCACCTAGTTACAATTGAATCCTTCTCAAGCCACCTTACAACAGAACGATGTGCTCCTAATAAGTTATATGCGCTGATATTGAGGGTTTGTGTGTATTTCATCCAGTTTTAGCAGGAATAAGTTCACAAGAGTAAGCCAGTTATATGCTCGAAGGCAAGGAAGCCGGTAACCGTGGTAAAATGCAGCCATATTTCTCACCTTTAGGCCATGCCCCATTATTTTTTTCAGTGCAGACAGATACATGTACCCCTGTAGGCACAGAAGGGGATATATTTTAGTCTTTTTAAATATGTAATTTTGTATTCCTGGATTTTATTCTCATAATTTTGAATTGTAATTGTTTCTTTTGATACATTTCTATATTGGGTTTTTCATCTTCTGAATTTACACAAATAAACAACTGCTTAAAACAAATGTAAATATGCAGCATCACTCATCACAAGCATATGTACATTTCTAATAGTATTAACATACAACGAATAGAGCCTCATCCCATCAGAGCATGTAATGTGTCAAGTAGATATGAACCAGACTCAGTCTTGTCATCATCTTATAGCAAATTAGGTCCATTATATAAAGGATAACCTAATTTCTCCCACCTCAAGTTCCCAGTAACTTTCGCAGTTCCTCCATATCTTCCAATGCTTATGGGGGCAACCTTAGCCTCTTATATGGGAAATTGAAGTATGCAAAATTCTATATGCTTCATCTCTAGTGGGCCAGGCTGGGAGGGTGTAGTATTTTTCCAGTTTTTGGCTATGTCCCCTTCCCCTGGTGATAGACCCTACCACAGGGAGTCCTCTCAGACCTAGTGAAGCCTTCATCTCCCAGTATAGTAAACAGGGCTAATTTCAAATCCAGTGGAGTTTCAACACCTCCTGAAATACATGAATATCTCTTCCAAGAAGGGCTGAGATACCGGGCATGTCCAAATAGTGTGGATAATTTCTCCCACCACTGCCTGACGCCTAATGCATTGCAGACCTGGACCTTGGTTGCATTGCCACAGTCTTCGAGGGTTAGATATAGTCTATGTAGGTATTTGAATTGTATTATTAACATCTGTTCAAAATTGCAGACTTCAGAGGGGCCTTGTAGGAGAGTAGGATCTGCTTCACATGGGTACCCCCACTTTTTGCTGATGCTTCACTGTTTTTCGACATTAGTCTGGCTGGGGCCCTGCTAATCAGAACCCCAGCCTAGCTGCTTCCTCTCTAAAATGGTTTCCATGTGCCTTAGGCACATCACTGATTGGGATCTGGAGTGCCCTTATAAGTCCCTAGTATATGGTATACTATGTACCAAGGGCATAGGTACCTCAGAGGCCTGCCAGGGGCTGCAGCATGTATTATGCCACCCCTGGAAGGCCATCCAAACTGACACCACAGGTCTGCTACTGCAGCCTGGGTAAGGTGGTGCATGCACCCCTTACTGTGATATAGGTTACCTATATCACAAAATACATACACACATATAAACCTATAAGTCACTCCTAAGGCAGGCCTTATCAATCCTAAAGGCAGAGTGCATGGTTCCTATGTGAGAGGGTGCCCCTGCATGAGCAGGGCCCCTCTGCAGCGTTCGGAGACCATCTCTGATGCTGTTTGTAGTGCAGCCTGACCATATACTCTTAAGCGCATTATATCCTTGCGGTAAAATGCTAACTTTGGAATGGCTGCACCTAAACATGTCGTGTTTGGTGTCAAACATCTTGGAATACTACCCCCCCGCCAATCCTGGTGGCGGGGGTAGCATTCCACCCTTCTAGAGGGAAAGACATGTTAACTCTGACGAGTCCGGTAACTTCTTTCCAGAGCCCAGGCATCACAAAATGGATGCTGCTGCCACAGACACGAGTCTGGCCTCCTGCTGCTGGATGAAACTCCGGCAGGGGAGGCTTGGACAATAGGTTTCCTGTCCCAGGGAGGTGTGACCACCTCCCCAGACAGGATAATGTGTATTGGGGCTGGGCGGGAGCACTTTTGGGTGCTTTGAAGTCCTGCACTGGGGGCACATTTGGTGTCCCTGTGCATACCCCAGTTCAAACCGGATCAGGGGCTTGCAGCCCCTGCTTTGGCGTGAACTGGACAAAGGGAAAGAGTGTAGCCACCCCTCTGCCCTGACCCACCCATAGGTGGGGCCACAGAGTAGTCCAACCGCTATTTTTAGAATAAAGGTAGGAACCCAGTCCTTAGGACTTTAGATTATACCTGGACGAAACTCTGAAACTGAATCCTGGACCTTCGACGCTCTACGACAAGATTAGAGGACTGAAGAATCTCCCTTGGGGTCAAGGAGTGACTCCCTGCTTGGCAGGCACCAAAGAAGCATCTGTCTGGTTCGCATTTCTGAAGCTCCCGTCGGACGCCGAAGTCATCGCATCACCAGAGGTGGATTCTCAGACTTCCCCGAGGCTACCCTGAGTCCCCAGCAAAGCTGAGGCCTGTGGCTATCGTGGGTGACTTGAGACCGTGACCCCTGGACACCAAGCACATTTGCAAGTGCACCATCTTCTGGGTCTCTCAAGAAGTCGTGCTTTGGGCTCCGAGTAGCCCTAGCCTCCAGCACCACCTGCGCCGAAGATCACTGGCCCCCACTCCACGAGTGTCCTGTAAGCCAGCTCCACGTGCGGCGTCACAAGGCTCCTTCGCGGTCACTAGCCCGTTGGCTAGTAGCCCTTAACGAAGGCCAATCCTTTTCTTACTTGGCATCCTGGTTGCTCCAGGCCTGCCCTCACTTACCCTCGCTGGGTGAGTTCCACAGACCTTACTGGTCTGCACCATCGACGATCTACATCTTCACCGAGACTTGCCGTTGCCAAGGCTTGTTGGGTCCAATCCGGTCGCCGACACCTCAGCACTCGACAAACATCGTGTACCAGCCAGAATCCTGCTCCTAGTCACCGACAACGCCTCCTGGACCTCGTGGCTGAAGAGTCAAGACGAACATCAACGCACCTGAAGCACTCGACATCGGTGGGCATCTGTCCATCGCCTTCCTGGTCACTGGCTAGTGACCCAGACTCTGTCCCCTCTGCTTTCAGGTTCTTCAGAACTCCGATCCACTCTTGGATCCACCCGGACACTTTTCTCTTGGCCGCCAGCAGCACTTTGCAGCCGATCGCCATTCGAAACGACGACGAAACCCGACCCCGAAAGGCACCTATGCACCCGGCTTCCCTGGGTGAGGTAACACGAGTACTCCGGTGCTCCCGTGGGTAGAGACTCTTCAAAGTCCTAGATCTCAAAGGGTTTTGTCCTAGTCCTCTTTAAGTGTCCCTTTCCTCTATTTTCCCGATCCCGACTTTCTCCATAGAAGTTAACGGCGTATCGCGGTTGTGTATTTACACTGCACGCGTCTCCCGTGGGTCCCCTGTGTCACTACCTTGGGTGGTTCCTTGTGGTCCAAGCACTTCTAGAGGCTCTAGGCCTAGTGTCTAGTTCAGTCGTGGTTCGCATACCACTTTATTGGTATATGGTTTGGTACGCCCCTAGGGCCCAAACGTGTATTTGTGCTATTACTGTGATTTGAAGTCCTGCACTGGGGGCACATTTGGTATCCCTGTGCATACCCCAGTTCAAACCGGATCAGGGGCTTGCAGCCCCTGCTTTGGCGCGAACTGGACAAGGGAAAGGGGTGTAGCCACCCCTCTGCCCTGACCCACCCATAGGTGGGGCCACAGAGTAGTCCAACCCTTATTTTTAGAATAAAGGTAGGAACCCAGTCCTTAGGACTTTAGATTATACCTGTACGAAACTCTGAAACTGAATCCTGGACCTTCGACGCTCTACGACAAGATTAGAGGACTGAAGAATCTCCCTTGGGGTCAAGGAGTGACTCCCCTGCTTGGCAGGCAGCAAGAAGCATCTGTCCGGTTCGCATTTCTGAAGCTCCGTCGGACGCCGAAGTCATCGCATCACCAGAGGTGGATTCTCAGACTTCCCTAAGGCTACCCTGAGTCCCCAGCAAAGCTGAGGCCTGTGGCTATCGTGGGTGACTTGAGACCGTGACCCCTGGACACCAAGCACATTTGCAAGTGCACCATCTTCTGGGTCTCCCAAGAAGTCGTGCTTTGGGCTCCCAGTAGCCCTAGCCTCCAGCACCACCTGCCCCGAAGATCACTGGCCCCCACTCCACGAGTGTCCTGTAAGCCAGCTCCACGTGCGGCGTCACGAGGCTCCTTTGAGGTTGCTAGCCCATTGGCTAGTAGCCCTTAACGAAGGCCAATCCTTTTCTTACTTGGCATCTTGGTTGCTCCAGGCCTGCCCTCACTTACCTTCACTGGGTGAGTTCCACAGACCTTGCTGGTCTGCACCATCGACGATCTACATCTTCACCGAAACTTGCCGTTGCCAAGGCTTGTTGGGTCCAATCCGGTCGCCGAGACCTCAGCACTCGACAGACATTGTGTACCAGCCCGAATCCTGCTCCTGGTCGCCGACAATGCCTCCTGGACCTCGTGGCTGAAGAGTCAAGACGACCGTCAACGCACCTGAAGCACTCGACATCAGTGGGCATCTGTCCATCGCCTTCCTGGTCACTGGCTAGTGACCCAGACTCTGTCCCCTCTGCTTTCAGGTTCTTCAGAACTCCGATCCACTCTTGGATCCACCCGGACACTTTTCTCTTGGCCGCCAGCAGCACTTTGCAGCCGATCGCCATTCGAAACGACGACGAAACCCGACCCCGAAAGGCACCTATGCACCCGGCTTCCCTGGGTGAGGTAACACGAGTACTCCGGTGCTCCCGTGGGTAGAGACTCTTCAAAGTCCTAGATCTCAAAGGGTTTTGTCCTAGTCCTCTTTTAAGTGTCCCTTTCCTCTATTTTCCCGATCCCGACTTTCTCCATAGAAGTTAACGGCGTATCGCGGTTGTGTATTTACACTGCACGCGTCTCCCGTGGGTCCCCTGTGTCACTACCTTGGGTGGTTCCTTGTGGTCCAAGCACTTCTAGAGGCTCTAGGCCTAGTGTCTAGTTCAGTCGTGGTTCGCATACCACTTTATTGGTATATGGTTTGGTACGCCCCTAGGGCCCAAACGTGTATTTGTGCTATTACTGTGATTTGATAACTTATAACTTATGTACTTCGAACTCTAGCCTCATAAAGAGACTAGAGGGGTGTGTTTAGCAATAAATACATATATTTTGAATATATACCTGGTGTGGTGCTCTTTCATTTGGTCACTCAAGAGATTATAGACTGGTAAAACAAGCTGCTTTACATTCCTTCAAGACTTAGCCTGAAGGCTGCTCTCCATAGCTACCACTACGATAGCTTTCAATAAGGTTGTCTTTAACCTATCTCCAATAAGGGGTTGTTTGGACTGGTGCAAGGTGCCCACTATAATTAGTGGACAGCATATGCCAGGCCAACTTCTCACATTGGTGGCAGCGGTGGGATTCCAGCTTGCTATTGTTTTACCAGATAATCTCAATTGAATTGATCAACTGAAAACCACTAAAGGTACCTAAGGTACATATAATTTAAGCTTAGAAAACAGTAAGTTCTACTGAACTTAGAGTTGTGTGTTAAGGGATAGCACAACCCTTTCTACAACTCAAGAGAGTTTACTAGGCCACACTAGAGTAGGTAGTGCATACACCACACCACACTAGTAATGTCTTTAAGGGCAGGATCCAAAGAATCCTTGCAGGAAGCCATTGAGCTTCCACCCTCCAAGTATGATACACTCCCATTCTTGGAATTGAGAGCTTTATGCAACTTGAGAAAAATAAGGACAGGCCAAAGCCCCACCACCCAACACCTCAAGGAGTTGTTGGTGGCTTATGACCTTAGTAAGCCTGTAGGTACTGAAGGGGTAGGAGCTGAGGGTGGGGCAGGAGAAGAGGAGGAGGCCAGGGGTACCAATACCCCCAGCCCCCCCTCTGAAACTGGCCAGGAGGGTGACAATGACCCTGACCTGGAAAACCCAATCCCTCCTGTGGATGATGATGAGGATGATCAAGATGATGCCCTCTTTGTCCCCCAGGAAGGATTAAGAGTGTGCCCAGGAAGTCTAGATCTCCTTCTCAGGAGTCTAACCACTCTGGCCCCTCTATAGGGAGCTCTGTCTCCTCTCACAGGAGGGAATCCTCTCATGAGAGGAGAGCCAGACTGGTCCAGTATGAGGAAACTCAGCTGGAAATCAGAAAAAAGCAACTGGCTTTAGATAGGGAATCCCTAGATCTCCTTAGAGAGAAGAAAGTTGGGACTAGAGTCCCATGGTGGCAGCCATGTCCCTAGAGATAGGGAAAGGTCCTATGACCATAGGAACCTGAGCAAGATTGTCCCTCCCTACCAGAGTGGGGATGATATCCACAAATGGATAACTGCATTAGAGAGGGCCTGTAAAGTACAGAAGGTCCCTCAGGAGCAGTGGGCAGCAATCTTGTGGCTCTCCTTTGCTGACAAAGGTAGAGATAAGCTCCTCACTGTTAGAGAGGAGGATGCTGACAATTACAAGGTCTTGAAGAGTGCTCTTATTGATGGGTTTGGCCTAACCACTGAACAGTACAGGTTGAAGTTCAGAGATACCCAAAAAGCACAGACTCAAGACTGGGTAGACTATGTGGATTGTTCTGCCAAGGCTCCGGAAGGCTGGTTGATGGGCAGTAAGGTGTGTGACTTCTCAGGATTGTACAATCTGATAATGAGGGAGCAGCATCTTAATAACTGTCAAAATCAGCTGTTGCATCAATACCTGGTAGACTCTGATCTGACCTCTCCCCAAGAATTGGGAAAGAAGGCAGACAAATGGGTCAGAACCAGGGTGAAGCAGAAGGTACAGAACCAAGGTGGGGAAACCAAGAAGCAAGATGCTAAGAACTCTGAAAAGGGTGGGGAGAAGGGTAAAGATCAAAAGTCTTCATCAGGCCCCCAAAAATCTTCTTCTGGTGGGGATTCACAGTCTACCAAAGGGAAAGGCCAAAGAAAACCATGGTGCAAGGTCTGTAAGCAAAAGACCCACTGGACCAGTGATTGCACCAAGTCCAAAGACTCCAGTCCAGCACCCACCAATGCCCCTAAGGCACCTGTTCCCCCTAGTACAGTTGGTGGAAGTGCTCCAGCCAAGGGTTTAGTAGGGTTCACCCTGGGTACTGAGTTGGGCTCTGACCTAGTCAGAGAACTGACTCAGGCTGTGTTAGTCTGTGATGGAGGCATGGATGTGCCCTCCTCTATGAGTCCCAGTAATCTGGGCAAGTACAGACAACAGCCTTTAATCAATGGACGTGAGGCTTTGGCATTTAGGGACACAGGGGCAAGTGTCACAATGGTGACACAAGACCTTGTGCTTCCTGGGCAAGTTATGCTTGGTGAGATGTACCAAGTGACCAATGCTAGCAATGTCAGAACAGACCATACTCTGACAGTTGTTAACTTCTCCTGGGGAGGGGTAACTGGCCTTAAGAAGGTTGTGGTAAGTGCAAACCTACCAGTCGAATGCTTGCTTGGCAATGACTTAGAGACTTCTGCTTGGGCAGAAGTGGAGCTCAGGACCCATGCAGAAATGCTGGCGATCCCTGCAGATGTGTTTGCTGTGACCAGGTCACAAGCCAAAATGTCTAGCACTGAACAGGCCTTGGATTCTGGAAGAATGGACCAAGTGCCTTCCAAGAGGAGGAGTAGTAGGGTAAAGGCAGTGCCTTCCCCTTGGCTCAGGAGGAAGATCAGTCCCTTGAGGGGGATGATCTCAGCCCTAAAGAAGGAACTGTCCCAGAGGAACTTGAACCTGACCAGGTTGAGTTCTTGGGGACAGGGGGACCTTCTAGGGCAGATCTGAGCCAGGAGCAGCAGAGCTGCCCCTCCCTTGAACCCCTCAGACAGCAAGCTGCTGCTGAGGCTGCTGGGAAGGCTAGTGGTCCCCATACAGTGTATTGGGATGATGGACTCCTGTACTCAGAGAGTAGAGACCCCAAGCCTGGTGCTACCAGGAGGTTGGTTATACCTCTGAAGTTCAGGGGCTTCCTATTGACCCTAGCCCATGATATTCCCTTAGCAGGTCACCTGGGCCAGAACAAGACTTGGGACAGAATTGTCCCTCACTTTCACTGGCCCCACATGTCTGAAGACAGCAAGGAGTTTTGTCGCTCCTGTGTAACCTGCCAAGCCAGTGGCAAGGCAGGTGGCACTACAAAGGCCACCCTCATACCACTACCTGTGGTGGGGGTGCCCTTTGAAAGGGTAGGGATTGACATTGTTGGTCCCATGGATCCCCAAACAGCCTCTGGGCACAGGTTTATCCTGGTGGTAGTGGATCATGCCACCAGGTACCCAGAAGCTATTCCCCTCAGGACCACTACAGCACCTGTGGTGGCAAGGGCCCTCCTGGGAATTTTCTCAAGAGTGGGCTTTCCTAAGGAGGTAGTCTCAGACAGGGGTGCTAACTTCATGTCTGGGTACTTAAAAGCAATGTGGAAGGAGTGTGGAGTGACTTATAAGTTCACCACACCCTATCACCCACAATGCAATGGTTTAGTTGAGAGATTCAACAAAACCTTGAAGGGCATGATTAAAGGGCTCCCAGAAAAGCTTAGGCGTAGATGGGACATACTCTTGCCCTGCCTTTTATTCGCATATAGGGAGGTGCCTCAGAAGGGGGTTGGTTACAGCCCTTTTGAACTACTGTTTGGCCACCCTGTGAGGGGTCCACTGTGCTTGGTGAAGGAAGGATGGGAGTTACCTCTCAAGCCCCCAAAGCAAGATATAGTGGACTATGTACTTGGTCTCCGCTCCAGGATGGCTGAGTACATGAAAAAGGCAACCAAAAACCTGGAGGCTAGCCAGGAACTTCAAAAGGCCTGGCATGACCAAAAGGCTGTTCTGACTGTTTACCAGCCAGGACAGAAGGTGTGGGTGTTGGAGCCAGTGGCCCCAGCAGCTCTCCAAGATAAATGGAGTGGACCCCACACTATTGTTGAGCAGAAGGGTGAGGTCACTTATTTAGTAGACCTAGGAACACCCAGGAGTCCCCACAGGGTTCTCCATGTCAACAGGTTAAAACCATATGTGGACAGGGCAGACATGGGCTTGCTCATGGCTACTGATGAAGGGCAGGAGGAAGAGAGTGACCCACTCCCTGACCTGCTCTCACAGAACCCTGACGATGGGTCAGTTGATGGTGTAGCCTTGGCAGGCAGCCTCACTACCCAGCAACAAGCTGATTGCAGGCAAGTCCTCAATCAGTTTAGACATATGTTTTCACTGACACCCAGTCAGACCACCTGGTGCACTCATGAAGTGGACACTGGGGACAGTCTGCCTATTAAAAACAAGATTTATAGGCAACCTGACCATGTCAGGGACTGTATCAGGACTGAAGTCCAGAAAATGTTGGAATTGGGAGTAATTGAACCCTCAGATAGCCCTTGGGCTAGTCCAGTAGTCCTTGTACCGAAACCTCACACCAGTGGTGGAAAAAGAGAGATGAGGTTTTGTGTAGACTACAGGGGTCTCAATGCAGTCACTAGGACTGATGCCCATCCAATACCAAGGGCAGATGAGCTCATAGATACTTTGGCCTCTGCCAAATATCTCAGCACATTTGACTTGACAGCTGGCTACTGGCAGATCAGACTAGCTGATACTGCAAAGCCCAAAACAGCATTCTCAACCCCTAGTGGGCATTATCAATTTGTGGTAATGCCCTTTGGTCTGAAGAATGCACCTGCCACTTTCCAGAGGTTGGTGAATACAGTTCTCACAGGACTGGAAGCCTATAGTGCAGCTTATCTAGATGATATTGCTGTCTTTTGCTCCACCTGGCAGGATCACCTGGTCCACCTCAGGAATGTTTTACAGGCCCTGCAAAAGGCAGGCCTGACTATCAAGGCCACTAAGTGCCAGATAGGGCAGAGTCAGGTTGTGTACCTGGGCCACCTTGTGGGTGGAGGCCAGGTTCAACCTTTGCAGAGCAAGATCCAGACCATCATGGACTGGACTGCTCCCACTACCCAGACTCAGGTGAGAGCCTTCTTAGGCCTGACTGGGTACTATAGGAGATTTGTCAAGGGGTATGGATCAATAGTGACACCCCTGAATGACTTAACTTCTAAGAAAATGCCCAAAAAGGTTCAGTAGACAGCTAGCTGTCAAAAGGCATTTGATGACCTCAAGCAGGCCATGTGCACTGCTCCAATTCTGCAGAGTCCTGATTACTCCAAGAAGTTCATTGTTCAAACTGATGCATCTGAATTGGGGGTAGGGGCTGTACTGTCACAATTGAATGAAGAAGGTCAGGATCAGCCAGTAGCTTTCATTAGCAGAAGGCTGACCCCTAGAGAGAAACGTTGGTCAGCCATAGAGAGGGAGGCCTTTGCTGTGGTCTGGGCTCTGAAGAAGTTGAGGCCATACTTGTTTGGTACACACTTCCTGGTTCAGACAGACCATAAGCCCCTCTTATGGCTAAAACAAATGAAGGGTGAAAACCCCAAACTGCTTAGGTGGTCCATTTCCCTACAGGGGATGGACTTTACAGTGGAACATAGGCCTGGGAGTAACCATGCGAATGCAGATGGACTCTCTAGGTATTTCCACTTAGAACATGAAGACTTAACTGGGCAAGGTTAGTTTAATGTCCCTACGTTTGGGAGGGGTTGTGTAGGAGAGTAGGATCTGCTTCACATGGGTACCCCCACTTTTTGCTGATGCTTCACTGTTTTTCGACATTAGTCTGGCTGGGGCCCTGCTAATCAGAACCCCAGCCTAGCTGCTTCCTCTCTAAAATGGTTTCCATGTGCCTTAGGCACATCACTGATTGGGATCTGGAGTGCCCTTATAAGTCCCTAGTATATGGTATACTATGTACCAAGGGCATAGGTACCTCAGAGGCCTGCCAGGGGCTGCAGCATGTATTATGCCACCCCTGGAAGGCCATCCAAACTGACACCACAGGTCTGCTACTGCAGCCTGGGTAAGGTGGTGCATGCACCCCTTACTGTGATATAGGTTACCTATATCACGAAATACACTACTACACATATAAACCTATAAGTCACTCCTAAGGCAGGCCTTATCAATCCTAAAGGCAGAGTGCATGGTTCCTATGTGAGAGGGTGCCCCTGCATGAGCAGGGCCCCTCTGCAGCGTTCGGAGACCATCTCTGATGCTGTTTGTAGTGCAGCCTGACCATATACTCTTAAGCGCATTATATCCTCGCAGTAAAATGCTAACTTTGGAATGGCTGCACCTAAACATGTTGTGTTTGGTGTCAAACATCTTGGAATACTACCCCCCGCCAATCCTGGCGGCGGGTGTATCATTCAACCCTTCTAGAGGGAAAGACATGTTAACTCTGACGAGTCCGGTAACTTCTTTCCAGAGCCCAGGCATCACAAAATGGATGCTGCTGCCACAGACACGAGTCTGGCCTCCTGCTGCTGGACGAAACTCCGGCAGGGGAGGCCTGGACAATAGGTTTCCTGTCCCAGGGAGGTGTGACCACCTCCCCAGACAGGATAATGTGTATTGGGGCTGGGCGGGAGCACTTTCGGGTGCTTTGAAGTCCTGCACTGGGGGCACATTTGGTATCCCTGTGCATACCCCAGTTCAAACCGGATCAGGGGCTTGCAGCCCCTGCTTTGGCGCGAACTGGACAAAGGGAAAGGGGTGTAGCCACCCCTCTGCCCTGACCCACCCATAGGTGGGGCCACAGAGTAGTCCAACCCTTATTTTTAGAATAAAGGTAGGAACCCAGTCCTTAGGACTTTAGATTATACCTGGACGAAACTCTGAAACTGAATCCTGGACCTTCGACGCTCTACGACAAGATTAGAGGACTGAAGAATCTCCCTTGGGGTCAAGGAGTGACTCCCCTGCTTGGCAGGCAGCAAAGAAGCATCTGTCCGGTTCGCATTTCTGAAGCTCCCGTCGGACACCGAAGTCATCGCATCACCAGAGGTGGATTTTCAGACTTCCCCAAGGCTACCCTGAGTCCCCAGCAAAGCTGAGGCCCGTGGCTATCGTGGGTGACTTGAGACCGTGACCCCTGGACACCGAGCACATTTGCAAGTGCACCATCTTCTGGGTCTCCCAAGAAGTCGTGCTTTGGGCTCCGAGTAGCCCTAGCCTCCAGCACCACCTGCACCGAAGATCACTGGCCCCCACTCCACGAGTGTCCTGTAAGCCAGCTCCACGTGCGGCGTCACGAGGCTCCTTTGAGGTTGCTAGCCCATTGGCTAGTAGCCCTTAACGAAGGCCAATCCTTTTCTTACTTGGCATCTTGGTTGCTCCAGGCCTGCCCTCACTTACCTTCGCTGGGTGAGTTCCACAGCCCTTGCTGGTCTGCACCATCGACGATCTACATCTTCACCGAGACTTGCCGTTGCCAAGGCTTGTTGGGTCCAATCCGGTCGCCGAGACCTCAGCACTCGACAGACATCGTGTACCAGCCTGAATCCTGCTCCTGGTCGCCGACAATGCCTCCTGGACCTCGTGGCTGAAGAGTCAAGACGACCGTCAACGCACCTGAAGCACTCGACATCAGTGGGCATCTGTCCATCGCCTTCCTGGTCACTGGCTAGTGACCCAGACTCTGTCCCCTCTGCTTTCAGGTTCTTCAGAACTCCGATCCACTCTTGGATCCACCCGGACACTTTTCTCTTGGCCGCCAGCAGCACTTTGCAGCCAATCGCCATTCGAAACGACGACGAAACCCGACCCCGAAAGGCACCTATGCACCCGGCTTCCCTGGGTGAGGTAACACGAGTACTCCGGTGCTCCCGTGGGTAGAGACTCTTCAAAGTCCTAGATCTCAAAGGGTTTTGTCCTAGTCCTCTTTTAAGTGTCCCTTTCCTCTATTTTCCCGATCCCGACTTTCTCCATAGAAGTTAACGGCGTATCGCGGTTGTGTATTTACACTGCACGCGTCTCCCGTGGGTCCCCTGTGTCACTACCTTGGGTGGTTCCTTGTGGTCCAAGCACTTCTAGAGGCTCTAGGCCTAGTGTCTAGTTCAGTCGTGGTTCGCATACCACTTTATTGGTATATGGTTTGGTACGCCCCTAGGGCCCAAACGTGTATTTGTGCTATTACTGTGATTTGATAACTTATAACTTATGTACTTCGAACTCTAGCCTCATAAAGAGACTAGAGGGGTGTGTTTAGCAATAAATACATATATTTTGAATATATACCTGGTGTGGTGCTCTTTCATTTGGTCACTCAAGAGATTATAGACTGGTAAAACAAGCTGCTTTACATTCCTTCAAGACTTAGCCTAATGGCTGCTGTCCATAGCTACCACTACGATAGCTTTCAATAAGGTTGTCTTTAACCTATCTCCAATAAGGGGTTGTTTGGACTGGTGCAAGGTGCCCACTATAATTAGTGGACAGCATATG
>CAWUFW010023045.1:0-83311 GCA_963921515.1 Calotriton arnoldi | reverse complement strand
CCCCACACGCCCGGGACCGCCACCTCCCGGGGCACAAAATATTTTAATGTGGGGGTCCGTTACGGACCCAGAGCCCCGGGACCACCACCTCCCGGGGCTGTGCAATTCAAGGGAGGGGGCCGCGCGGCCCCTCCTGGAGCCCTTGATGGCCCTGGGGACCGCCACCCCCAGGGCCGGCTCCTGCAGTGTCCCGGGTGCCTACCCCGGTACACTGTAGTTTGCTATGACAGGAAACCTGCTCTCGCTTCCAATATCCAAAGCAAATTGCTTTTCCACATGGGGAGCTGCATCTTAGCAGCTCCCCATGTGGAAAGCAATGCCGGCTCCCGAGGGACGCGGGGAGCCGGCGGGACCGTGGGGGGATTGGGGACCCCCCCCACAGTCCCCAACGGAGAGGGCCAGCCTCGGGGGATGGGGTCCCCGGGGCAAGTCGTGGCCCGGGAGGGGGGCCACGCGGCCCCCTTCCCCAAAATTTAACCCCAAAAAAAAACAAAGGCCGGCCCCGGGGATGGGGTCCCGGGGCCATAAGTGGCCTGAGGAGGGGGCAACGCAGCCCCTCCAAAACAATAACATTTTTAAAAAGGCTATGCCCGGGGATGGGGTCCCGGGGCCGATTAAGGCCTCGGGAGGGGGCCACGCGGCCCCCTTCCAAATTGGTTTTTTTTTTTAAATAAATAGGGGCAGGCCCTGGGGATGGGGTCCCCAGGACCAATAAATTAGAAAAGAAGGGGGCCACACAGCCCCTTCTTAAAAAACAAAACAAAAAAACACCGGCATCGCGCCGGAGGCCACGCCCCTTCTTTCACCACGCTGCAAACGCGCCCCTGGCGCGTTTGCAGATGGGAGCAATTCCCCTTGAATACTGGGGGTCCCTGGGGGCCAACTAGCCCACCAGGAACCTCCAGTATGCGCCAGGGGCTGCGTTGCAGAGAGGTGTTCTGAGGCCACGCCCCTTTTACACCTCTCTGCAACGCAGCTCTGTGGCGCTTTTTGGAGGTATATGGTGGGCTAGTTGGACTCCGGGGACCCTCAGGATTCAAGGGGACTTAATCCCCCAACTTAAAACGCGCCACGGGCGCGTTTGCACAGTGGTGAAGGGAGGGCGGGGCTTCAGGTGACATGTGTGCAAACAGGCCCCGTGGCGCGTTTTAAGATGGGGAATTAAATCCCTTCAATCCTGAGGGTCCCTGAGGCCAACTAGCCCAACAGGTACATCCAGAAAGCGCCACAGAGCTGCGTTGCAGAGAGGTGTAAAGGAGTGTGGCCTCTCTACACGTCTCTGCAACGCAGCCCCTGGCGCATATTGGAGGTTCCTGGTGGGCTAGTTGGCCCCTAGGGACCCTCAGGATTCAAGGGGACTTAATCCCCCAACTTAAAACGCGCCACGGGGCGCGTTTGCACAGATATCACCTCAGGCCCCGCCCCCTCCCTTCACCATTGTGCAAATATTCTTCTAAAATAATACGAATTCCGATTTACTCACCTGTTATAAGGAGAGACCTCAGTGCTGCATCTTTCAGCCCAGTACTGGTCCTGAAAAGTAATTTTAACCGTACTTACCAGTAACTTGAATTTCCTTCCATAGGATATCATTGCCTGCTTTTTGCTGAAAAAGTTTCTAAGTGTTGATTTTTGAAACATACAAATATTCCTCTAAAATCAGCCGAAATACGAATTCCGATTTACTCACCTGTTATAAGGAGAGACCTCAGTGCTGTATCTTTCAGCCCAGTACTGGTCCTGAAAAGTAATTTTAACCGTACTTACCAGTAACTTGAATTTCCTTCCATAGGATATCATTGCCTGCTTTTTGCTGAAAAAGTTTCTAAGTGTTGATTTTTGAAACATACAAATATTCCTCTAAAATCAGCCGAAATACGAATTCCGATTTACTCACCTGTTATCAGGAGAGACCTCAGTGCTGTATCTTTCAGCCCAGTACTGGTCCTAAAAAGTAATTTTAACCGTACTTACCAGTAACTTGAATTTCCTTCCATAGGCTAACATTGACTGGTTTCACTTGGAAATTCTTCTAAGTGTGGAGTTTTGGAACTTTAAAATATTCCTCTAAAATCAGCCGAAATACGAATTCCGATTTACTCACCTGTTATCAGGAGAGACCTCAGTGCTGCATCTTTCAGCCCAGTACTAATCCTGAAAAGTAATTTTAACCGTACTTACCAGTAACTTGAATTTCCTTGCATAGGATATCATTGCCTGCTTTTTGCTGAAAAAGTTTCTAAGTGTTGATTTTTGAAACATACAAATATTCCTCTAAAATCAGCCGAAATCCGAATTCCGACTTACTCACCTGTTATCAGGAGAAAACCCAGTGCTGCACCTTTTAGCCCAGCACTGACCCTGAAAAGTAATTCTAACCGTACTTACCAGTAACTTGAATTTCCTTCCATAGGCTAACATTGACTGGTTTCACTTGGAAATTCTTCTAAGTGTGGAGTTTTGGAACTTTAAAATATTCCTCCAAAATCAGCCGAAATACGAATTCCGATTTACTCACCTGTTATCAGGAGAGACCTCAGTGCTGCATCTTTCAGCCCAGTACTAATCCTGAAAAGTAATTTTAACCGTACTTACCAGTAACTTGAATTTCCTTGCATAGGATATCATTGCCTGCTTTTTGCTGAAAAAGTTTCTAAGTGTTGATTTTTGAAACATACAAATATTCTTCTAAAATCAGCCGAAATCCAATTCCGACTTACTCACCTGTTATCAGGAGAAAACCCAGTGCTGCACCTTTTAGCCCAGCACTGACCCTGAAAAGTAATTCTAACCGTACTTACCAGTAACTTGAATTTCCTTCCATAGGCTAACATTGACTGGTTTCACTTGGAAATTCTTCTAAGTGTGGAGTTTTGGAACTTTAAAATATTCCTCTAAAATCAGCAGAAATACGAATTCCGATTTACTCACCTGTTATCAGGAGAGAACCCAGTGCTGCATCTTTTAGCCCAGCACTGACCCTGAAAAGTAATTTTAACCGTACTTACCAGTAACTTATATTTTCTTCCATAGGAATCCATTGTCTGGTTTTCAGCAAAAAGTTTCAAAGTGTTGATTTTTACAAACTACAAATATTCCTTAAAAATCACCTGTATGACTTAAACGCATTCTTTCAACTGTTTACAGGAGATGCACCAGTGCTGGATCCAGGATCCAACACTGAGTAAGAAAAAGTAACGATAACAGTTTTTACCTGCTAAGTGAATTTCCTTCCATAGGATAACATTGGTGACTATATGAGAAAAAGTTTCGAAGTGTCAACTTTTAAAATACAATAATATTCCTTAAAAATCAGTACTGTAACCAAAACGCTTTTACTCAACTGTTTACAGGAGATGTCCCAGGACTGAATCTAGGATCCAGTCCTGTGGTTAGAAAAGTAATCCATAAAGTAACTAATTGCATTTAACTAGAAATTCACATTGAGCTGAATGTTGCATTGTGTTTGAAAATGTGTTGCCCATTGCAACAACTGTAACTACTGTACTTAAAAGTCTATTGCCTATGTGCAAAGTATTTAAACTAAAGTAATTCATTCTGAGAAAGTATTTTTGTAATGTAATGTATAATGTAATTACAATGTAATTTAAAAAATAAAATATGTAAAAAAATTGTTTCTAAAAATGTAGTAAATCAGTATGAAAAAAATTAATATAACAATTAATACATTTAAAAATTGTCATTTACAAAACCTTTGAAATTCACTGAAAAACCATAGGTTTCAGGCACGTTATAGTTAGAAATTAGCATTTAAAAAACCTTTGAAATTCACTGAAAAAACCATAGGTTTCAGACACGTTATAGTTACAAATTAGCATTTAAAAAACCTTTGAAATTCACTGAAAAAACCATAGGTTTTAGGGACAGTTATAGTTACTTGGACATTGCACTCGTACAAAACCCGTGAAATTCCCCGTTATAGTTAGTTCAGCTAACTATAACTCGCGCCTCGCAATGCACTGCTGATGACGTCACATATTACATCACTCATGACATGGTCAGTGACATCACTGATGACATCACTGATGACATCTCAAATGACATCACTGATGACATCATCCACGTGATAATCTGATGCACCTCCTCACACCCTAATATAACCTTTGATACACCCACTCTAAATTACAGACTGCCATTCGCAAAACCATAGACACTCCAACACCAATAACTACATACCCACTCACTGATTCTTAGGTCTACACACACACATCCACTCACTCACCCGTACAGTCACTCATACTTATGGTCACTCAGTACAGGACTATCATATGCACTCTTACTCCTATATAGACACTCAAACACCGCCACTCATCCATAGAGGTACTCACACACCTAGTCAGTCATGCAAATAATTAAACACACTGCCATTTACTCACCTATACAGTTATACACACACCAGCTCACTTAATCATACAAATACTAGCACATTGTTACGCTCTTATACAATCACTGATACAAGCACACACTCATCCATACAGCCACTCTCACAATAACACACTCTCACTTATAGCCATTTAAATACTCTAACACACATATATACTGCCTTTCACATATGTAGTTACACACACATGTACCACTGGGACATACATTCACTCACTAACACACTGTTACACACACTTACCCACCCATACAGTCTATCACAGATGCACTCTTGAAACCATCCACCCAGTGAATCACCCACTCACACATCTATGCACAGTCGCACACACCCCATCCACACAAACACTCAGGCACCCATACAGATACTCAGACAACAAATCAATAACTCTTATAGACACTCATGTTGCTGTTCACAAACCCATGCAGCCACTTACACAGCAACAGACAGATACAGACATTCACCCAGTTTAGTCACTAACCCATGCATTCAGTAAGATACGTTTAATCACTCACTTATAGAATTAGTCACGCACCTACTAAATCATCCATACACACACTTATACACCCACTCATTCTTTAATACGCCTTTCCCTATATATATTAAAAATATTTAAACTTTACAGAAACACACAGTCACTGGATGATGTCATCAGTGATGTCATATGAGATGTCATCAGTGATGTCACTGACCATGTCATGAGTGATGTAATATGTGACGTCATCAGCAGTGCATTGCGGGGGCGCGAGTTATAGTTAGCTGAACTAACTATAACGGGGGAATTTCACGGGTTTTGTACGAGTGCAATGTCCAAGTAACTATAACTGTCCCTAAAACCTATGGTTTTTTCAGTGAATATATATATATATATATATATATATAAAACATATTTAAACTTTACAGAAACACAGTCACTGGAGTTAATGTATAAGATAATTATACAAGATAATGTGCATTTTTAAAGCGCTGAATCATGCATGTAATTGATTTTGAAATGTTTGTGTTTCACATTTGCTTTATATATTTTTACTATATCGGGTAATTAATCAGTGAATTTGCACACATGTGAAAGCATTGTGCAAAATTAAACTTAATCACTGAGCTGATGTTGGAATTTATCTGATTGCAACAAGAGAGTATTGACGCATAGAGTATTTTGTTTATGTTTATACAGGAAATTGTATGCATGCTCTTTGTATGTATATACTACTACCAAGTCTGTGACCAGGGCTGTGAGAGCGGCCGAAACACATTATGGTGACGTTCGCCAATAAATTAATTTGCTGCTGCCTAGCAGTGTCAGAGCTATTTTTGGGGGATTCAGCATTGGCTCATATTATCTACTGGCGGTCGCCAGTAGATAGTTATAGTTACAACCTATTATCCATAGGAAATCCGCGACATTCTATTTGAAATAACTCTCTTGCCGGTTGACGTATCTTCGCGAAATTTTCAAACTTTGTGGCCCGCTCCGGTCCGCTCCTACCCTGAAAGTCTCGGGGGATTCGTCAAGCGGGGGCCGAGAAAAAGGGGGTCCCAAAACGTGTTTTCCCCATGCATTTTCCCATAGGAAACTTTAGACACGGTTACAGCCTGAACTGCTGAACGGAATTACACCAAATTTGGCAAAGAGGTAGTTCTTGGTTCAGAAAGAACCCTTTTGTTAAATGGTGTAAATCCGTTCAGTAGTTGCTGAGAAAATGAAAAGTAAAAAGTTAGTGATATCTATGGCCGAGTAGGGTCCGCGTACCCTCCCGATCACGAGCTGCATGTTAATTGGCTGTCAGCTGGCTGTCAACATTCCGATTCAGGAAATGTTGGCAGCCATTTTGTCCCTCGGTAGAACCGAGGGACAGAAACAAGTGCGCAAAGCGCACAAAGGGAGCAGGGTAGAAACACCCTGACCCCTAGGTTTGCTCAGGGGTCCCACAAGGACCCCTGGGCAAAAAAAAAAAAAAAAACATTTTTAAAATCGGCAGGATGCGCTCAGGGTGCGCGAATCCTGCCGAAAATCGAGCGCGGTCTCCGCGCTTCGATAGTTAGTGGCCTCGGGTGGCCCAAGTCCCGGGGGCATGGTGGGGGATAATTTAATGTGTGGGGGCCTCAAGGGCCCCCAAGCCCCAGGGACCGCCACCCCCGGGGCTTTTTAAAAATGGTGCGGGAGGGCTCTGAGCCCTCCCGCAGCCCCGGGGACCACCACCTCCCCGGGCTTTTTAAATACATTATTAAACCTGTGTGGGGGCTCCAGCCCCCACACGCCCGGGACCACCACCTCCCCGGGGCACTAAACATTTTAATATGGGGGTCCGTTACGGACCCCAGAGCCCCGGGACCACCACCTCCCGGGGCTGTGTACTGAATGGGAGGGGGCCGCGCGGCCCCCTCCTGGAGCCCTTGATGGCCCTGGGGACCACCACCCCCAGGGCCGGCTCCTGCAGTGTCCCGGGTGCCTACCCCCGGGACACTGTAGTTTGCTATGGCAGGACGGGAGCCTCGCGGCTCCCGTCCTGCCATAGCAAACTGCTTTGGATATTGGAAGAGAGGCAGGAAACCTGCTCTCTCTTCCAATATCCAAAGCGACTGCTTTTCCACATGGGGAGCAGCATGTCAGCTGCTCCCCATGTGGAACAGCAATGCCGGCTCCCAAGGGACGTGGGGAGCCGGCGGGACTGTGGGGGATTGGGGACCCCCACAGTCCCCAACGGAAGGGCCAGCCCGGGGGATGGGGTCCCGGGGCAAGTAGTGGCCCGGGAGGGGGCCACGCGGCCCCCTCCCCAAAAAGAGCAAACATTTTTTTTTTTAAATGGAAAGGCCGGCCCCGGGGATGGGGTCCCCGGGCCTTAAAATGGCCAGAGGAGGGGGCCACGCTGCCCCCTCAAAAAAATAAATATAGAGGCCAGGCCCCGGGGATGGGGTCCCGGGGCCAATACAGGCCCAGGGAAGGGGGCCACGCGGCCCCCTTCCCGTTTTTTTTTAAGGTAATTTAAAAGGGAGTAAGGCCCTGGGGGATGGGGTCCCCAGGGCCCAAAAAAGAAAAAGGAAGGGGCCACACAGCCCCCTTCAGGGAGAAAAAAAAACGATCGGCCCGCAGGCCCCGCCCCCTTCCTTCACCACTCTGCAAACGCGCCCTGGCGCGTTTGCAGAAGGGAATGAATTCCCCTTGAATACTGGGGGTCCCTGGGGCCAACTAGCCCACCAGGTACCTCCAGTATGCGCCAGAGGCTGCCTTGCAGAGAGGTGTACAGAGGCCACGCCCTTTTACACCTCTCTGCAACGCAGCTCTGTGGCGCTTTTGGAGGTATATGGTGGGCTAGTTGGACTCCAGGGACCCTCAGGATTCAAGGGACTTAATCCCCCAACTTAAAACGCGCCACGGGCGCGTTTGCACAGTGGTGAAGGGAGGGGCGGGGCTTCAGGTGACATGTGTGCAAACAGGCCCCGTGGCGCGTTTTAAGATGGGAATTAAATCCCCTTCAATCCTGAGGGTCCCTGGGGCCAACTAGCCCAACAGGTACATCCAGAATGCGCCACAGAGCTGCGTTGCAGAGAGGTGTAAAAGGGGTGTGGCCTCTCTACACGTCTCTGCAACGCAGCCCCTGGCGCATATTGGAGGTTCCTGGTGGTCTAGTTGGCCCCTAGGGACCCTCAGGATTCAAGGGGACTTAATCCCCAACTTAAAACGCGCCACGGGCGCGTTTGCAAAGATGTCACCTCAGGCCCCGCCCCCTCCCTTCACCATTGTGCAAATATTCCTCTAAAATCAGCCGAAATAGGAATTCCGATTTACTCACCTGTTATAAGGAGAGACCTCAGTGCTGTATCTTTCAGCCCAGTACTGGTCCTGAAAAGTAATTTTAACCGTACTTACCAGTAACTTGAATTTCCTTCCATAGGCTAACATTGACTGGTTTCACTTGGAAATTCTTCTAAGTGTGGAGTTTTGGAACTTTAAAATATTCCTCTAAAATCAGCCGAAATACGAATTCCGATTTACTCACCTGTTATCAGGAGAGACCTCAGTGCTGCATCTTTCAGCCCAGTACTGATCCTGAAAAGTAATTTTAACCGTACTTACCGGTAACTTGAATTTCCTTCATAGGCTAACATTGACTGGTTTCACTTGGAAATTCTTCTAAGTGTGGAGTTTTGGAACTTTAAAATATTCCTCTAAAATCAGCCGAAATACGAATTCCGATTTACTCACCTGTTATCAGGAGAGACCTCAGTGCTGCATCTTTCAGCCCAGTACTGATCCTGAAAAGTAATTTTAACCGTACTTACCGGTAACTTGAATTTCCTTCATAGGCTAACATTGACTGGTTTCACTTGGAAATTCTTCTAAGTGTTGATTTTTGAAACATACAAATATTCCTCTAAAATCAGCCGAAATCCGAATTCTGATTTACTCACCTGTTATCAGGAGAGACCTCAGTGCTGCATCTTTCAGCCCAGTACTGGTCCTGAAAAGTAATTTTAACCGTACTTACCAGTAACTTGAATTTCCTTCCATAGGCTAACATTGACTGGTTTCACTTGGAAATTCTTCTAAGTGTGGAGTTTTGGAACTTTAAAATATTCCTCTAAAATCAGCCGAAATACGAATTCCGATTTACTCACCTGTTATCAGGAGAGACCTCAGTGCTGCATCTTTCAGCCCAGTACTGATCCTGAAAAGTAATTTTAACCGTACTTACCGGTAACTTGAATTTCCTTCATAGGCTAACATTGACTGGTTTCACTTGGAAATTCTTCTAAGTGTGGAGTTTTGGAACTTTAAAATATTCCTCTAAAATCAGCCGAAATACGAATTCCGATTTACTCTCCTGTTATCAGGAGAGACCTCAGTGCTGCATCTTTCAGCCCAGTACTGATCCTGAAAAGTAATTTTAACCGTACTTACCGGTAACTTGAATTTCCTTCATAGGCTAACATTGACTGGTTTTCAGCAAAAAAGTTTGTGTTGATTTTCACAAACTACAAATATTCCTTAAAAATCGACAGTATGACTTAAACGCATTCTTTCAACTGTTTACAGGAGATGCACCAGTGCTGGATCCAGGATCCAACACTGAGTAAGAAAAAGTAACGATAACAGTTTTTACCTGCTAAGTGAATTTCCTTCCATAGGATAACATTGGTGATTCTATGAGAAAAAGTTTCAAAGTGTCAACTTTTAAAATACAATAATATTCCTTAAAAATCACGACTGTAACCAAAACGCTTTTACTCAACTGTTTACAGGAGATGTCCCAGGACTGAATCTAGGATCCAGTCCTGTGGTTAGAAAAGTAATCCATAAAGTAACTAATTGCATTTAACTAGAAATTCACATTGAGCTGAATGTTGCATTGTGTTTGAAAATGTGTTGCCCATTGCAACAACTGTAACTACTGTACTTAAAAGTCTATTGCCTATCTGCAAAGTATTTAAACTAAAGTAATTCATTAAGAGAAAGTATTTTTTGTAATGTATAATATAATTACAATGTAATTTAAAAAATAAAATATGTAAAAAAAATGTTTTCTAAAAAATTTGAAATCAGTATGAAAAAAATTTATATAACAATTAATACATTTAAAAATTGTCATTTACAAAACCTTTGAAATTCACTGAAAAACCGTAGGTTTCAGACATGTTATAGTTACAAATTAGCATTTAAAAAACCTTTGAAATTCACTGAAAAAACCATAGGTTTTAGGGACGTTATAGTTACAAATTAGCATTTAAAAAACCTTTGAAATTCACTGAAAAACCATAGGTTTTAGGGACAGTTATAGTTAGTTGGACATTGCACTCGTACAAAACCCGTGAAATTCCCCGTTATAGTTAGTTCAGCTAACTATAACTCGCGCCCCACAATGCACTGCTGATGACGTCACATATTACATCACTCATGACATGGTCAGTGACATCACTGATGACATCACTGATGACATCTCAAATGACATCACTGATGACATCATCCACGTGATAATCTGATGCAGCTCTTCACACCCTAATATAACCTTTGATACACCCAATCTAAATTACAGACTGCCATTCGCAAAACCATAGACACTCCAACACCAATAACTACATACCCACTCACTGATTCTTAGGTCTACACACACACACACATCCACTCACTCACCCGTACAGTCACTCATACTTACGGTCACTCAGTACAGGACTATCATATGCACTCTTACTCCTATATAGACACTCAAACACTGCCACTCATCCATAGAGGTACTCACACACCTAGTCAGTCATGCAAATAATTAAACACACTGCCATTTACTCACCTATACAGTTATACACACACCAGCTCACTTAATCATACAAATACTAGCACATTGTTACGCTCTTATACAATCACTGATACAAGCACACACTCATCCATACAGCCACTATCACAATCACTCACTCTCGCTTATAGCTATTTATATACTCCAACACACATATATACTGCCTTTCACATATGTAGTTACTCACACATGTACCACTGGGACATACATTCACTCACTAACACACTCTTACACACACTTACCCACCCATACAGTCTATCACAGATGCACTCTTGAAACCATCCACCCAGTGAATCACCCACTCACACATCTATGCACAGTCGCACACACCCCATCCACACAAACACTCAGGCACCCATACAGATACTCAGACAACAAATCAATAACTCTTATAGACACTCATGTAGCTATTCACAAACCCATGCAGCCACTTACACAGCAACAGACAGATACAGACATTCACCCAGTTTAGTCACTAACCCATGCATTCAGTAAGATACGTTTAATCACTCACTTATAGAATTAGTCACGCACCTACTAAATCATCCATACAGACACTTATACACCCACTCATTCTTCAATACGCCTTTCCCTATATATATAAAAATATTTAAACTTTACAGAAACACACAGTCACTGGATGATGTCATCAGTGATGTCATTTGAGATGTCATCAGTGATTTCATCAGTGATGTCACTGACCATGTCATGAGTGATGTAATATGTGACGTCATCAGCAGTGCATTGCGGGGCGCGAGTTATAGTTAGCTGAACTAACTATAACGGGGGAATTTCACGGGTTTTGTACGAGTGCAATGTCCAACTAACTATAACTGTCCCTAAAACCTATGGTTTTTTCAGTGAATTTCAAAGGTTTTTAAATGCTAATTTGTAACTATAACGTCCCTAAAACCTATGGTTTTTTCAGTGAATATATATATACATACATACATACATACATACATACATACATACATATACAGAGTGGTGGTAGCCACTCTGTAATTATAGCTAGGATTTCCAGAGATAGAAATACCTAAGATTTTTGATTGGTAATTACATTGCCACTGTTTGATTTGATGAAGTTCCATGAAACTGTGCAGACCTATTCCTTTTTCTACATTGGCTGACAATGCTAAGTGTTGTGGTGATTTGTTCAGGGGGTCGAAAAGAAAAAGGGGGTCCCAAAACACGTTTCCCCCAATGCATTTTCTTAACGCTTTTGTAACAGATGTAGCGGCAAAATGGCTGAACCGATTTTCATGAAATGTGTCAGGAAAATAGATTAGTGTGTGAAAAGGATACTTTTGCTATTTCATGAAAATTTGTTCAGTAGTTTTGTAGTAATAAGAGACAAAAACGTAGTGATATATTGGGCCTTAGCAAACTGCAGTAATTTTGCAGTATACCGCAGTACATGACGATGACAAGACACAGTATCATTGGCTAATGACAGCCTTTACAAAATAGAAAGACATCCATATTGTTTTTACCATACTGTATATTTCTTCCGGGATTGAAGGTGAAATATTGGTTTGTTACTGTTTTAACAATGTATTGGAACTAATCAGGCACTTTACAAAAGTGTCTAGAGATAGGGAAAAGTATTTTTATTCTTTAATATGGTTTTAAAAAACATTATGGAGTACCACGGTACTACCTTGAACTTATCTAGGGAGTTCCGCTGTGCCTATGGAAATTAAAAAAGATATATATATATCACCAACAATACTGTACAACACAACACTTCACTCAACAACACTGCACTGTATGCCACTCTAGTCTGCACCACTCTATGATACTCTACTCTGCACCACTCTTCTGTACACCACTGGACACTCTGCCACTCTACTCTGCACCACTCTACTCTGCACCACTCTACTCTACGTCACTACACTCTACACCACTTCAAGGCACTCTACTCCGCACCACTCTACGCCACTCTACTCCACTCTACCCTATCCCACTTCACTCTACACCAATCAAACCCACTCAACACTACTCCATGCCACCTATTCTACTCTGCAGCACTTAAATGTATGTCACTGCACTCTGCACCACTCTACTCTATCCCAGTTCACTCTACGCCACTCTACTCTACGCCACTCTACTCTACCCCACTCTACTCTGCCCTACTTCACTCTGCGCCACTCTATTGTACACCACTCTATTTTATGAGACTCTACTATACCCTACTTCACTCTCCCTCACTGTAGTCTGTGCCACTCTATAATACACCACTCCCAGCAACTGTATTCCACTCCATTCTACGCCACTCTACTGCACTGTTCTCTGCTCCACTGCACTTGACCTCACTACACTCTGCTCTGTACTACTGCACTCCACGACACTCTACTCTATCCCACTTAACTCTTCACTACTGTACTCTACTACTTTATGCAACGGCACTCTATGCGACTGTACCCTATGCCACTCTACTGTACACCACTCTACTCTACCCCACTTCACTCTGCCCAACTGCACTCTACACCACACTACTGTATGCCACTTCACTCCACCCCACTTCAGTCTACTCCACTCTACTCTGCGCCACTCCAAGCCACTAAACTACACTCTACTCTAGGCTACTCTACTCCACTCTACGCCACGCCATGCCACTCTACCCCACTTAACTGTATGCCACTCTACTATACACCACTGTACCCCACTTCATTGTACCCTACTTCACTGTATGCCACTTTACTCTACACCACTCTACTCCCCACTTCAATATACCCCACTTCACTCTACACCACTCTGTGCTACTCTATTCCACTATACTCTACACCACTTTACTCCACTGTATGCCACTCTACACCACTGTATGTCACTCTACCCCACTGTATGCCACTCTACGCCACTCTACTGTTGTCTGTTTACTGATTATATTTGTTTACTTGTATATTCACATACCATGCTACTGGGAGGTGCCTGGCTCCTGCAATGAGGGAGATACCCAGTCCTCTGTTTATTTCCTTGTAAGGCACACTAGGTGCCCCCGGGAGGTGCCTGGCTCCTGCAATGAGGGAGTCACTCAGTCCTCTGTTTATTTCCTTGTAAAGGCACTCTAGGTGCCCCTGGGAGGTGCCTGGCTCCTGCAACGAGGGAATTTCCCATCACCAACATTTCTACTGGTTTGTTTTTATCATTTGTTTTGTAGCTATAGTTTTAAATATGCTTTATTTTAAGTAGCGCGCGATTTCAGGAGCGCGTAGGAGGATTGTTTTTGCTTCACCTGATTGGACTTTATAGTCCGGACTGGTGACACGCCCCCTCCCATATGGGAGACTACAAATTGACAGCATCAGCACTTCTATGCAGCGGACGCGCGCAGCGGGCGCGCCAAAGGGAAGCCCGTCCGCGCTCAGCGCCAGCCATGCTGCCCGATTTTTACTAACTACCCAACAGCAGTTCCATTATACAAGGAACGAACTGCTGGAGCTAAATCCCAGAGGTAAGTTAGCTAAGACATGCCTAGTATTGGATTGGGAGAGGGGAGAAAACTGCCATTTATGCCAGGTATGCAAGTCCACAGTGCCCACACTCTTTAGATAAGGCGCAACACAGTTAGGGGAACCTAATGTTAAGGTAGCCGAAGTTAGAAGTGAGCCTAGTACATTATGTTGTGCGCTATTTAATGCTAGATCTCTAGTTAAACATTGCTGTGAATGTGCGGTATTTATTAAAAGTCAGGAATGTGACATAATTTTTTATCACTGAGACATGGACTGAGGTAAGTTCTGGTCTTAGCCTGGTAGAAGCCACACCACCAGATTTTGGTATTTATTCGCTGGATAGGAAAGGTGGAGGATTAGCCATTCTTTACCAGGAGTCGTTGGTTGGCTCCTTTTCTTGCTCCACTCTGTCGGTTTGCGAAGCATTATCTTTTAGTTTTCAGGTAACTGCTCAACAAAATTTTAAGGGTATTTTAGTTTATCGACCGCCAGGCCTGAGAAGCCCTTTCATAGATAATCTTCCTAATCTTCTAGATGATGTGTTGGCAGCCTCCAATCTGACAGTGATGGAGGATTTTAACTTTCATCTGGAATCCACCACAGAGGCTGATACAGCAAACCTTCTTGACCTCATGGAGAGTTTTGGGCTCTCACAATTGGTGAAGGAACCCACCCATAAAGCGGGTCATACGCTTGATGGGATCTTCTCTATCAATCCACATATTTCGGTAAAAGACATTTTACCACTCACCTGGTCAGACCATTCGGCCATTCTATTTAATATTGGATTGATGGAAACTGCCCCTCAAACTGTGGGGGGCAGCAAGGAACAGGTCAGTCAGAACCTGGAATATGAGCAACCAACAGAAATTCAAAGCCAATTTAATTAGCTCACAGTCAGAGTATGGGGAAGATGTAGATAATAACACAAGTTCCTATAACGAATGGATGGATATAAACGTTTCCTCCTCAGTGCCTTTGGTCCTTGTACGCTCACGGCGCAATCATCCTACAGCCCCTTGGTATTCAGAAAAATTAAAGGAAGGTAAATGAAATTGTAAAAAACAAGAACGCATTTTGAGAACAGCCTATGATCCCTTAGAGAGACATAAATACAGACTCTTAGTAAATATAATGAATTGATAAGGAGGAAAAAACCCTTGTACTTCTCTCAAAAGATAGAAAGTGCTAGGAATTCCTCTAAGGAATTGTTTAGAACTGTACTGTCCCTTACCTCTCCACATACTCCAGAGATTATGCCAACTCAATCTTTGTGCGATAAGATCGCCACACATTTTATGTATAAAGTAGAGAGTACCTTTAATGAAGTAGACAGCCGCAGATCTAAGGAGAAATCACTTACTCCGGATATTGAGCCGGTAGTGGTCAGATCGGTGGGTCGAGCCAAGTCTTGCAAAGTTCATTGATCTTGATAAAATACAAATAATGGATCTAATGGTAAATACTAAATCAGTGAGGGCTCCATTTACTAATATACGTGCTGTGGGGTTTTTATATAGGGTCTTTACTGCCCCAACAAAGCTACTTCCCAGATTATATTTTTCTAGTGCTTTGTGTAGATAATCCCAGCTGACCCTATCGAACGCTTTTGCGGCGTCGAAAGTGATTATAGATAAGGGGATCTTTCCTGAGTAGCCACGTCAATTGCTCCCACCAATTTGTGTGTTAGTTCCTGGATCTGTCTACCCCTTATAAAACCTTTTTGATCCTCATGAATCAAAGTACCGACTACCTGGCCCAGGTTTCTTGCCAATATTTGAGTGTATATCTTGTAGTCGCTGTTTAACATAGACAGTGGCCTGTAGGACTCACACCGTTTTGGGTCCTTCCCTGGTTTAAATAAGATGCATATTATCGCCTCTTCCCATGATTTCGGCAGCTCCTGTCCCTTTACAAATAGTTTGTTAAATAGCTCGGTCAGCTGGGGCACAAGCTCTTCCTTTAAGGACTTGTATAGCTTGTTTGGCAAAGAATCTGGGCCTGCTGCTTTTGCTTTTTTTAAATTCTTTTACTACCCCCATGACCTCTTCTTCTGTAACTTTTGAATTAAGCTTGGCCTTATGGTTTTCTAATAGTACCTTCTTTACCCAAGTCGTAAGGTATTCTTCCATCTGCTGTTCATCGGCCCTTATGTCCTCGGTATACAAATTCTTGAAGAAGCTGTTAAATGCCCTCCTGATCACTGCTTCTTCCATGCTTGGATCGACCTGATTTTCCTCCTGTATGCATAAGATCTTATTACGACTTTGCTCTGTCTTAGTTTTACATGCTAAGATTTTGCCGCAACCCTCCCCGTAGTGATAATGTGCGAGTTTACTGGCCTCCCATTTGTCCTTAATTTTAGCATCTAGTATGTCATTGAGCTCAGTCTTCAACTCATTCCTTTCCATATCTAGCTTTTCCTTTTTATATGCGATGTTCTCCTCTTCCAGTCTCTCTTCTAAGGCTAAGATTCCCCTTTCCAACTCACTGATCTTGATCTTAAACTTCTTATGCCTATGGGCCCCTAAGCTGATTAATTTCCCTCTCATTACATCCTTGTATGCATCCCACCGCACCTGCCAAGAAGTCTCATTTGCGTTTATTGAAAAGAAAGACTTAGTTTCAAATCTCAATTTTTCTACTATCTCAGGGCCGAGAAGCAGAGTTCTGTCCAAAGTCCATCTCGGAATTACATGTGTCTTCTGAAGGCACACCTCCATCCGCACTGCTGAGTGGTCAGAAAGGTGTGCCGGGAGATGCTCTACCTTTTTCACTTTACTGCATAATGTCTTGTCTACTAGAAAATAATCAATTCTTGACGAGTGACCCAACTTTTTGTTCTTAAATGTAAACTTATGAGTCTTAACTCCCTTTTCTCGCCAGATATCTATCAAACCTAAATCTTCTAGGTAGCGCTTTAGACAACTCCTCATTCTGGGGAGAGTTACGATGTTCCTAATTGGTTGCCTATCTTTCCTAGGATCTATGACCAAGTTAAAATCACCACCAATTGTAACTTGTGCGGAAACATCCAGAAGATATGTGTACAAGGCCTGCATTGCGGTCGGGTCATCCAAATCTGAAAGAGACACGTTAGTGATAGATTCCTTACCTTAGAATATCCCCAGGCGTCAGGCTGGATCCGGAAAGTTTTGCGTAGCAGTACCCTTGCGCGTCGGTAGGCGGCGTCGTGCGGCTCCGCGTCCGTCGTCGGCGTCGTGATCGCCGGGATGACGTCGCGGGCAGTACTTAGGCGCCGCCCCTGCGCGCTGACGTCAGTTCTTCTTTTCCGCGCCAGCAAGCGCAGATCCGGGAAGAGCAGTGCCCTGGTCAATTTTTGACCATACTTTTTGGTGATTTTTTCACTGGTTTTTCCAACTTTACGGTGTCGTAGGGATGCCCGGCTTCAAGCGATGCGGCGCCTGTGCGCGGATGATGTCCGTCACCGACCCGCATTGGGAGTGTCTCTTCTGCCTCGGCCGAGGCCACGACACCGAGTCTTGTCCCGAATGCCAGGCCCTCAACCCGAAAGCTTTGCGAGAGCGGTCTCGAAAGCTCCTCGAGGCCCGGCATTCGGCTCCGCGAAGCCCCGGTCGCGTGAGAGGTCCAGGGGTCGCTCGCGCGAGTGCACACCGGTCGTCGACTTCTTCGTCCGGTAAGTCTAAGCACAAGAAGTCCAGAAGCATCGTCGCTCTCGGACTTCGCCTCGCCGGTCTCGCGACTCGGCTGAGGCCCCTCCCGGCACCGTCCCCGCCCCGCGGCCCCGGACTTGCCTGTGGAGTCGCCCCGTCATACCCGCCCTTCCCGGGTTCGGGGGCGGATCCGGCCAAGGTACAGGAGTTCCTGTCGGCCATGGCCCGCCTCTTCGGGCCTTCAGGCCCCTCCGGTGCGCCTTCGGGCCCCGCGGGCCCTGATGGGGTTGCTCCGGCGTCGCCGGCGGCTCCGGCCCCGGCGTCGCCCGAGCCTCCAGCCTCGATCCCGGCTCCGGCTTCGGCCCCGGCCTCGATCCCGGCTCCACAACCCCCATCGACGCCGGTCGACCTCACGACACCTCCGCCGGCGCCGATGTCTCCGGTGCCGTTCTCGACGCCGCCCTGGGCTCCGGGCGGCGTCGTCCCCAGTTCCTTCCGGCTCCGGACATGGACCCGGAGCGACGTCGCTCGACGCCGGCTCCGGCGCCGATGGGACCTTGGGTCCCAAATGTCCCTCCTCCTCCTTATTTTTGAACCAGAGGAGGACCAGGAGGACTGGGAGGGGTCTGATGACCCTCTGACACGCAACTGTCAGTATGATGAGGACTGGACAGAGAGTCTAGGGAGGCCAGTGGTCTGGATACTTCTCCTGACACTGGCATGCTGTCTCCTCCCGTGGCTACGGAGGAGGGGGCCAATTTTGGTACGGTGTTGCGTAGGGCTGCTGGGGCCTTACGTCTCCAGCTCCCTACTTTGACGGTCAAGACTAACATCTTGACAGAGGTGCTTCAGCCGGCAGCCTCCTCTGCGGAGACTGTGCTGCCGTTTAACGACGCCCTCACTGACGTTCTTTTGGGCGCCTGGTCCAAGCCCAACACAGGGGCTCCTGTGGATCGGAACGTGTCACGACGCCATCGCCCCGCTCCGGGCGACCCCCTGTTTCTTTCTGTCCACCCCACTCCTGAGAGCTTGGTTGTCCAAGCCTCCGCTTCCCAAACCGCCTTCCCTACCGCTCCTCCGGATAGGGAATCCAAACGCCTGGATCAGTTTGGGAAGAAAGGTTTTCTTCCTCCAGTGCTGGCTTGCGGTCCGTTAACACCGCTTGTCTTTTGGGCCGATATACCCACTCCCTGTGGGATTCGGTGGCGGATGTTTTGCCCCAGTGCCCTGAGGAGGGCCAGGCACTGCTTTCCCGCGCCATTGCGGAAGGAAGGGATGCGGCCAAATACACTATCCGTTGTGGCCTTGACACCGCCGACTCGCTGGGCAGGTCGATTGCAACGACGGTGGCGCTCCGGCGCCACGCCTGGCTGAGAACCACTGGTTTTTCAGGGGATGTCCAGAATACTCTCATGGACATGCCCTTTGATGGAGTCGGTCTTTTTGGGTCCAAAGCAGACCATGCGTTGGAGCGCTTTAAGGACTCACGGGCTACTGCAAAGTCCCTGGGCCTTTCTGCTACACGCCCTCCGCTGCCTTCTGCTTTTCGCCCCTATCGTGGCCACGGTAGGGGCGCCCCTTCACGTCCAGCAGCCCAGCCACCGGCCCGCGCAGCAGGCGTCTTCGCGTGGCCGAGGACGTGGATTCCGCCGTGGCGGATCGGGCAACCAGCGTGCGGGTCAGGCCACCACCTCCAACCCGTCCGCGGCCTCCAAGCCCTCCTAGTCCCTCCTTTCAGGTGCACGGCACGCCAGTAGGGGCAGGGTCCGCCATCACCTTCCCCACTGGCGCACCATCACCTCGGACAGGTGGGTCTTGGACATTGTCCGAAGGGCTACTCCCTCCCTTCGAGACCACCCCCCAGCCATGCCACCTCAATTCCACCGCATGTCAGGGGATCACTTGGTGCTTCTACGGAAGGAAGTCACGGCCCTCTTGACCAAGAGGGCCATCGAGCATGTTCCGACCCCAGAAGTAGGGCGTGGTTGCTACTCCCACTACTTTCTGGTGCCCAAAAGGACAAGGAGGACATGCGTCCTATCTTGGACCTCCGGAACGTCAATCGCTTCCTCCGGAAGGAGAAGTTCAAGATGCTCACCCTAGCTCAGGTCTTGACTGCCCTCGACCCTGGAGACTGGTTGGTAGCGTTGGACTTGCAGGACGCGTATTTCCACATCCCCGTCCTGCCGGCCCACCGGCGTTACCTTCGGTTCACGGTAGGCCCCGAGCATTTTCAGTTCACCGTGCTCCCCTTTGGCCTTACCAGTGCCCCTCGGGTGTTCACGAAAGTGATGGCGGTGGTCGCAGCTCATCTGCGCCGGGCAGGGGTTTCAGTCTTCCCCTACCTCGACGACTGGCTGCTGAAGGCGGGCTCGTCCCAGGCAGTCGTCTCCCACCTCCAGACTACGGCCGAACTCCTGCACTCGCTGGGGTTCTCCATCAATGTGCCGAAGTCGCATCTAATTCCTTCTCCACAGCTCCTTTTCATCGGAGCAGTTCTGGACACGACGCAGTTTCGGGCCTATCCTCCCGAACGGCGAGTCCGGTATATTCAGGCTATGATTCCGATCTTTCGGCCTTTATCCTGGGTTTCGGTACGGATGACCCTGAGGCTGCTGGGCCTCATGGCCTCCTGCATCCTGCTGGTCAATCATGCCAGATGGCATATGCGGGCTCTGCAGTGGGACCTGAAGTTCCAGTGGGCGCAGCACCAGGGCAACCTGTCCGATCACGTCCAGATCTCGGAGGGGACTGCAAAACAGTTGCAGTGGTGGCTCTCGAACCGGCAATGGGTCATGGGCAGATCCCTCTCCCTTCCCCAGCCAGAGCATACAGTTGTGACGGACGCGTCCCTTCTGGGATGGGGCGGTCACATGGGAGAGGCGGAGATCAGAGGCCTCTGGTCTCCGGCGGAGTCCCGGCTCCATATCAACATTCTGGAGCTCCGGGCGATCCGACTTGCACTCAAGGCATTCCTTCCCTCTGTCAAAGGGAAGGTAGTGCAGGTGTTCACAGACAACACCACCGCCATGTGGTACTGCAACAAACAAGGCGGGGTGGGGTCGTGGACCCTTTGTCAGGAGGCTCTGCGCCTCTGGACATGGCTGGAACATCAGGGCATGTTCCTGGTGGTTCAACACCTGGCAGGTTCCCTGAACGCCAGGGCGGACGAACTCAGCCGCAGGTGCATGATGGATCACGAATGGCGTCTTCACTCGGAAGTGGCGCAAGGTCTCTTTCTACAGTGGGGAGAGCCTTGGTTAGATCTATTCGCCACCGAAGAGAACGCGCAATGTCATCAGTTCTGCGCGTTGGAATTTCCAAGCGGCACTCGCTCGGCGACGCTTTCCAGTCACGAGTGGAGTTGCGGTCTGTTGTACGCCTTTCCGCCTATACCACTTCTACCCAGAGTGTTGAAGAAGATTCGGCACGACCGGGCCCAAGTCATTCTTGTGGCTCCGGACTGGGCTCGAAGAGTTTGGTATCCCGAGCTACTCAATATGAGCATAGATCCCCGATCCGTCTGCCTCTTCGGGAGGATCTTCTGTCGCAGCAGCAGGGGACGGTCCTCCACCCGAACCTGTCCAGTCTACACCTGCTTGCGTGGAGATTGAGCGGCGGCAGTTGATTCCTTTCGACTTGCCTCCCGAAGTTTGTGATGTGATTCTGGCAGCCAGGCGTCCCTCCACTAAGGTGGTATACGCCTGCAGGTGGAACAAATTTGTGGCATGGTGCACAGCAAAGGCTGTGAATCCCCTTTCTGCCCCTCTTTCTGAGGTCCTTCTGTTCCTTCTCTCTTTGGCCCAACAGGGTTCTGCCCTGGGTACCATCAAGGGTTATCTTTGTGCTATCTCGGCCTTCCTCAGGCTCCCTGATCAGCCCTCCCTTTTCAAGTCCCCTGTTGTTAACAGGTTCTTAAAAGGCATTACTCACCTCTTCCCTCCTGTTCCGTTTGTGATGCCTCAGTGGGACTTGAACTTGGTTCTTACCTTTTTAATGTGCGCTCCCTTTGAGCTCTCTACATAACTGTCCTCTTCGTCTTCTGACTCTGAAGACAGCCTTTCTGGTGGCCATCACCTCCGCTCGGCGGGTGAGTGAGCTCCAGGCTCTGTCTTGCAAACCTCCCTTTCTGTCTGTTCATCCAGACAAGGTTGTTCTTCGGACGCGTCCGTCCTTCTTGCCAAAGGTGGTTACTGCTTTCCACATTGGGCAGACCATCACTTTGCCCACCTTCTTTCCGCCTCCGCATCCTTCCAGAGAGGAAGAGAGGCTCCACCGTCTGGACCCAAAACGTGCGCTCTCCTTCTATATTGACCGCACAAAACACTTCCGGGTGGATGACCAGCTCTTTGTTGGCTACGTGGGCGCCAAAAAGGTCGGGCGGTGCACAAGAGGACCATCTCCCGCTGGGTTACCTTGTGCATCAAGACCTGCTATTCTTTGGCTAAGAAGGAGCCTCCTGTTGGGCTGCGTGCCCATTCCACCAGGGCAACGGCTGCTACCACGGCCTTGGGCCGCGGTGTTCCGCTGCCGGTTATCTGTCAGGCAGCTACGTGGGCCTCGCTGCACACGTTTACAAAGCATTACTGCCTTGACAGTCAGGTCTTGAGGGACCGCTTCTTTGGCCGTTCTGTCCTCCAGGACTTCCTTGTCTGATCTTTGTTCGCAGACCCACCACCGGGGTTGGTATTGCTGGGGTATCTATTCTAAGGTAAGGAATCTATCACTAACGTGTCTCTTTCAGATGCACAAGTTACTAACTTGTGTAACGATATATCTGTAAGAGACAGTAGTTAGTGATAGATTCCTTACCGCCCCACCCATCCTCCCCGTTCTGCGAACTGATTTCTAGGGTTAAGGACATCCCTTTCAGGGCCCTAGTATTTTTCAGACACCTGTGTCAGCTTCTTGCATGGCTCTGCGTTCCTGGCGCGGAAAGTCGTGTACAGAACTGACGCCAGCGCGCAGGGGCGGCGCCTAAGTACTGCCCGCGACGTCATCCCGGCGATCACGACGCCGACGACGGACGCGGAGCCGCACGACGCCGCCTACCGACGCGCAAGGGTACTGCTACGCAAAACTTTCCGGATCCAGCCTGACGCCTGGGGATATTCTAAGGTAAGGAATCTATCACTAACTACTGTCTCTTACAGATATATCGTTACACAAGTTAGTAACTTGTGCATTAGGACCATAGTATCCAGCTATCACATAACTTCCCCCGCTCAGGCGTACTTTTGCTGCGGTCCATCTCCCCTTCGGGTCACTGCTAGCTGACTCTATAGCCACATTTGCTGATCTCTTGAAAAGGATACTCACTCCCTTGACACAGCAAGCATGTTCTGTGCATGTATAGGCATCCACCCACCTTTGCTTCTTCAATATTTCTTCCCACTCACTTTTTAGGAGGTGCGTTTCTTGAAGAATTATTATATCGCACTTTATGCATTTTAAATATTCAAATATTTTATGTCTTCTACTTTTGACTCTCAAACCATTTACATTCCATGTTAAGATGTTAACTCCCATGACCTACGATAGTGCTCTTACCTGTGTCTCCTGCTTTTGCACAAGCTGGACCATTTTTTTGATTTTTTTTCCCCCCATATGCTCCCACACCCTTTGTGAACTTACTCTCACTCTTATTCTTGTAATCCCATTCCCCTTCCCTCCCCCTTTCCCCCCCATGGAGAACCCTCCCTCTGTCTCTTTGGCAATACATCTCGCCGATTCGAGCCCCCTCCTCTTCAGACATTCCTTACACTTTTTGCGCCTTAATTTTAGCTATTAAAGATTCTACTTCCTTGGATTCTCTCAGGTTGTGCATCTGATTGCCCCACATTATTCTCAGGGATGCGGGGAAGCGCATTTGTACTGTCGCTCCCAAAGATCTCAACTCCTGCATATATTGACCTAATTCCCACTGCCTATCTAGGGTTGCTTTTGAGATGTCTGATCTTATTCTAAAGGCCCAATCGTCCTTAGTGTGGAAGCCAGCTCTTATTGCTTTACTTAGGATTCTCTCCTTTAGAGTGTAAGTTCCAAAGTTGATCCGAATCTTCCTCGGGTTCTTCCTTAGTTTACCTTTACCAAAAGGATCCCTGTGTACCCTCTGGATATCTTCTACCAGTGCCTTTGTTTCGACCCACGGAAAGAACTCCTTCAGTAGAGTAATCACATAGCCTTTGATATCATCACCCTCTTGTCCCTCCGGGACATTTAGGACTCTAAGATTGTTGCGTCTGGCATGGTTTTCCATTGACTCTATTTTTCCCCTGAGATCTTTCTCACTTTCTTTCAGGGCCCGTATCTCCTCCTTATTCGACTCCACACTCTTCCCCATCTCCTCTACTGTGGATTCCACTGCGGTAATGCGTTCCATTATGGAGTTGATTTTGGTTTCCAGTACTGCACAGGCACCCTGGATCCTATGCTGATTTTTTTCTGAGGTGGCAAAATTCTCCCTCATTTCTGCAATCAGGGACTCAATTAGTCTTTCCGTACCCCTTACTCCTTCTACATTGCTCTCGGCCCGTGTATGGGGCTGCCCATCTTTCTCTACGGAAACCGAGAGGGGTTCCTCCCCTGTGGCTTCAATCGTTTCAAGAGCCTGAAATCTGTTATTGCTAGTCAGAAAGTCAGACACTGGGCTAGCCTCCATCATTACAGATTTGCTCCCTTTTTGACTCTGCTCTCCTACTAGTGCTCTAGACTCCACCGAAGCTAGAGTCACCTTGAAGATGCTCACCCTCCTCACAAGGCCCTCCATGACACCGGACCAGCATACCTGAACAGCCGACTCAAATTCCACGCACCCCAGAGGACCCTACGATCAGCCCAGCTCTCCTACGCCATGGTCCCCCGCACCAGAAAGACCAGATCGGGAGGCCGCTCCTTCGCCTTCCTCGCGGCCAGAGCCTGGAACGCCCTTCCGCTCCACCTCAGACAGACAACATCGCTCTCCATCTTCGCAAGAAACCTCAAAACCTAGCTCTTCGACAGACCTCCCCTTGATGGACTGGAACCTGCTAACCCCCCCGCCCCCCTAGTGCCTTGAGACCCCTACGGGTGAGTAGTCGCGCTTAAACAACGCCTGATTGATTGATTGATTGACTGTTGTTTCGCTTGGGAGTGTCTGTTTGACTTTGAAGTATGATCGAAGGGAAGGGGTGATTTTTACTTTTGGGCCTACTACTCTTGCCCGAGTTGGGGCTTGGGTGGGGGCTAGGGCTTGGGGGGGGTAGCCAGTTTTTTACTGTTATGTATTGTAGAAGTAGTTACAGTGATGATAGGACTCTGGTTCGATTCTGGGGTTATTGTGAGACTTGCTGCCAGCTTTCTGCTCCTCAAGCAGTATCTTACTCCCCTATTCAAGGCGACGTCCTGTAACTGCTCTTTCAGTGCCTCTGAATGTTTTATGCCTGCTCCTGGCTTTCCCCCCCTGCTACTCTGTGTGGGAAGCGAGTCTCCCCCTTCAGCCCGCGCACTTACCCTAGTTAGCTGCCCTCTACCTCTGTGTTCAAGTCTGTCAGGCTGCCCTTTTCTTGCAGCCTTCTCTTTCCTGGGCGCCGTAGTTGGTCCTGCTCCCGCTGCCTCTCTGCTGCTTGCCGAGCTGATTCGGCCGTTACCGGTGACACTGCTGCTGAGGCGGACCTGGGCTCTCCCCCGGAAGGAGACCCGGGCGGCTGCTTTCCTGTTAGAACGCAGCACTGACACCGCCTTCGCCCACACCGTGTTTGGTGGCGCTCCGTGGCTTGATGAACACACCGGCTTCACCGTTGTGACTCTGGGCTCTCCGCTCAGCTCCCTGTCCGTCAGAGCGGGATGGGGACCGTTAATTACAACTGCGGACCCAAGGATCATGCTTCAGGCAGTTTCCAGTAAGTAAACCGCTTCGCTGCACTTTGCGCTGTTGTAATTCACATTCTGTGCCTGAGAGCTCGGGGGCTCACGACCGGCCCTCTAGCCAGCCACCATGTTCTCCCTCTGCCCTGATCCGGACCTCACAGACAAAATAAATATCGGGAGGGACTAGACACGGATGCCCCCTCTCCCCACTGTTGTTCAACCTATACATAGAGCCTTTAGCAAATGCATTGAGGCATAATCAGTGGATAACCCCTTTCAGGTATAGAGCATGGGTTAAGAAGGTTGCACTCTACGCAGATGACCTAATGCTTTTTACGGATGACTTAGCAGGCTCACTCCCGAGAATAACAGAGGCACTGGAACAATTTGGGAAAATATCAGGTTATCAAATAAATCAGCAGAAAATGGAAGTCATGCAATGGAACACTCAGTGCAACATCCCTATGGTGAAGCAACAGATAAGGTACTTGGGCATCCAGGTAGTGGGCGAGATCGAGAAAATTGCTCAAATAAATTTAAATAAAGTTCTAGCAGAATCCAAGAAACTCCTAAATGCATGGAAAAACTTACCGCTATCCTTCCTGGGCCGTTCTAATTTAATAAAGATGATGCTGCTCCCTAAATTCACATACATTTTCAATACCATACCCCTAGAATTCAGGAGAGAGTGGTTTAATAAGATACAAGGAGATATTAGCAGCTTCATCTGGACCTCTAGGGGAGTCAGAATAGCCTGGAAAAAGATCAGGAGGAGAAAGGAACACGGAGGGATTGCTATTCCGGATCTGTTTCAGTACTATAGGGCCTTTCACTTTAAGAACATTAGAGTGCTGTTTAAAGAACACCAATTGTACCCACCCGACCTGCAAGCTATGACAACCCCGGAAGGAAGCCACTTCCTATATAAATTTGGCAATCCAAAATTCTTTAAAAAAGTAAAATTGAAGATATTAGTGTCTGCCGCCAAACTATGGTACCAAGCTAGACGCTCATGGAAAATTCCTTATTATAGCAACAAAGCCCCAATCTGGGACTCACCAGGCACGCCAGAATGTTTAGGAGACACGCTATCATCTCCACTGGGAAAAGGGGAAGTAACAAAGTGGGGCCACATAATAACAGAAAATTCATTAGTCGGATGGGATCAACTATCGTTGCTGACTAATGGGACACTTTCCAAATTTAAATTTTATCAACTATTGAGCTGGACAAAGTCTCTAGGGAAAGACGGCACAGGAAATTGGGAATTAGAGACGAAAATTCAAGGGGATGCAATGAAGAAAGAAGTAGCACAGTGGTACTGGTCTTTCATATCAGCAGGAGAGGAAGAATTCAGCCTACCCACAGAGATTTGGGGAAAGACCTGCCGATGCTGGATACCCTGAACCTATGGCAAGTATCAATGTCTACATGCTGGCACATAATCAAGTCTGTACCCCTCAAAAAGAATCTGAAAAGAAGACACAGCGTTGAAGGTAGGAGTCAAGTTTATTGGGTCTAACGTCCTCCAGGTCCCGGCAGCAACTGCCGCCGTGGGACACCACATTCTGGAGTGGAACCCCACTAAGCAACTCGAGCTCAAGACACGTTCCAAGCAGATCCCAACACACCCCCCTTCCTTCACAATAAAGAAAAACAAGAGGCACAGAGGATGAATAAAGATGAAGAAAAAAAAACAGTAAAAAAATGCAGACTAAGAACAGGCAACATAGCATAATACAGAGACGACATTACAGCATTTTGTAATCATGAAACTTTGCAGGAACAGACTTCAATCTGGTGGATGCACCCCTAGAAGGAACACGGTCAGAATGAATAGCTTCCCTCCCGTGAACATTGGAGGGTGCAATCGTAGAGGGGGAATGAACACCAAATTTCTTGTTGACATAGTCAAGCATAGACTCGGGTACAATGGAAACAGCACACTTGTTCCAAACTTTCCCGTTCTCCAACACCACCACATGATTCTTTACTGCAGACACTCTTTTGGGAGCTGAGAAGCGAGAATCCCCCTTACGAAGAAAACCGGGTCTCTTGACTCTAACCCAATCGCCCACCTTGACAGGCAATGAACATCGAACTCCCGGCCTGGTGTCATACTTAGCCTGAACAGCAGCCCTGACATCAGTTACAACAGACTATTTCTTCGTGTCCACCTCCCTCCTGGACATCCATTCTTTGTTTAATTTGGAGCCAGCAACTCTCCCCCTAAGTAAAGTAAACGGGGCAATGCCAGTACTAAAATGGGGAGTGGTCCTCACAGCCCACAGCATGTCGCTGACAGCTTGTCGCCGACAGCTTGTCGCCAATGTAAACCATTCACTAATGCCAGCTGCAGGTGTTCCTTGATGACACGGTTAAAGCGCTAAACTAAACCATTACTGCGTGGGTGATAAAGGGACGTAAGGATGTGTCTTACACCTATATCCTTGAGAAATGTTTGCATCTCGCAGGAAACCAACTGGGTACCATTGTCTGACACCAACTCCTCAGGAAAACCTTCCCTGAGAAAGACATCCTGCAGAAAGTTGATAACAGATGAAGAGTTTGCATTGTCTACGAACCTGACTTCAGGCCATTTTGACGTAGTCAATTAGAACTAGAGCATATTTGGGAGAACTACCAACGAGTCCAAAAAAAAGGCCAATTTAGTCCAAGGAGTGTTCTTCACCACAACAGGTTCAATCGGGGAAGGATGTGTAACCTGGGATTTGTCGCTTGTAACACAAACGCAGCAATCACCAACAAAATGCTCAACATCCTTATCAAGGGCAGGCCACCAAAAATCCTGTCTCACCCTGCATTTCATAGCTTGAATGCCAGGATGGCCCTCATGAGCCAAATTCAAAATCCTTTTGCGTATGGACAAAGGAACTACCAACAAACCACCTCTCCTCAATACCCCATCAACCACAGATAACTCATCCTTAACTCTTTTGTAGGGCATTAACTCGGAGGGGCAATGTTTGTCGCTAGGCCACACACCAGCTAAGAGATCAATGACTTTCGAAACAGCATCTTCAGATGTATTCTCCAACCATTCATGTTCCGAAAGAGCACCGCCAACAGTGTATTCCAATGAGCACACCGCACAAACCATCTCCAAATCATCACACTCCAACATATCATCCTCACATGAGAGGGGTAATCTGGATAGGCAATCGGCAACATGGTTTTTGGCTCCAGCAACATACTCAAGCCGATAGCGGAACTCCTGTAGTCTATATTGCCATTTAGAAATGCGTGGCCCTGCCACCTCCCTTGGTGGTAAACAAATCGACCAAGGGTTTATGGTCGGTTCTTAAAATGAACTTGTTGCCCCACAAGAAATTTCTGAAGTGTTGGACTCCCCACCACAAATCTAAGGCTTCCTTTTCAATGGTCGAATAGGTGCTCTCGGCACCCCTTAAGGTCCTTGAAGCGAAGGCTATGGTTTCTTCACGACCATCACCCCTCCTCTGAAGAAGGAATGCCCCATAACCAACATTGCTCGCATCAGTGGATACAATACATAGGTCATTAATGTTAAAAAGTTTAAGGGGACGAGCGTGTACAATTTCTTGTTTGATTGATTCAAAATTGTTGTTGCAGTCAACATCCCATACATACTTGATATTTTTCTTTAGCAAGTTCCGCATGGAAGTGGTTTTGGTGGAAAAGTTACTGACGAATTTGGCGTAATACTCTACCAGCCCTAAATAGGAGCGAAGTTGGTCCTTGTTCAAAGGTGTGGGTGCATTCTGGATAGCCTCAATGATCTTCAGTTTGGGTTCAATTCCCTTGTGTGAGATATGATGACCAAGGTAATCAACACCCTCTTGGAGGAACTTGCATTTATCTGCCCTCAACGTTAAACAACAAGATTTAATAATGCTCAGAACATGCTTGACCCTCTCATCGTGCTCAGATTCTGTCTTCCCATAAATGAGAATATCGTCCTCCAAAAATACGACTCCAGCAATGTCCCTAAATAAGTTGTTCATCGATCTCTGAAACACAGCTGAAGCCGAGGAAAGGCCAAAAGGCATGCGAATGTAGCGATAAGCACCCTCTGGAGTGACAAAAGATGTTAGATGTCTAGATTCCTTACACAGCTCAATTTGGTGATATGCTGAAGAAATATCCAGGGAGGTAAAGAACCTGGCACCCTCCAGAGTGGCCAACATCTAGTTGATGTTTGGTAGTGGTTGACGATCAACCGAGATGTTAGCGTTGAGATCTCTCAAGTCAACACACATCCTGAGAGATTTGTCGGATTTCCGCGCTAAAACAATGGGGGCAACCATTCCGAACCTTCGATAGGTTCAATAACCCCTGCTGTACACAGACGTTCCAATTCACGCTTGAGTTCATTACGTAGACTCAAGGGTACCGTGCAAACTTTATGAGCTACAGCCTTTGCACCATCCTTGAGTACAATGCGAAGCTGAAAGCCCTTTAGTTTCCCAAGTTCACCATTAACTACCTCAGGAAAAATGTGTGCCCACTTGTCATTGGATAGCTGAGTAACAGTGTGGGCAGGGGACGCATCAGGAGATGTGAGATTATAGAATTGGCAGAGGGCATTGCGGGACACCACCATATCAGGATGATTAGGGTCTAGGACGATATTAAGAGCGCCCTGCTCGTCCCATCCCAGCAAGTTCGCACCATCCTTAACTAAAAACACAGTCCCTGTAGCTTGATCAGCATTAATAGCCAGATTTGCCAAAAACGTTCCTAAAACTTCCACTCTTTTACCCCATATGCAAAGATTTAGATGTTAGACTGTTCCAATTGGACACCGACTACTTTGCTAAAATCCTTGACATTGATGAGGGTAAAAGGCGAACCCGAATCTGCAAGAAAACTAATGCAAATCCCATTAACACCAATGTTGCACGAAGGAGATTTCCTTTTGTGAGACCCCCCCAAAGAAGATAGTTCGACAACACCTTCAGCGTGAGATGATGAAGGGGACAACATCAACAGTTCGTAGTTCTCATCATCAGAATCCATCAGGTTTTCTGCAATGGCCTTCACCACCTGAGTAGAACTCTTCTTAACCATGACAGCTTTGCACATTCTGGAGTAGTGACCTTTCTTTCCACATTTATAACAAGTTTGATTCAAGGCAAAACAAAATTTGGCATTGCCTAGATGTGACTTGCTTCCACAACGGAAACACATGGCCTCATTTTGTTCATGTTTGGGTTTGGGGTAAAGTGTAGTAGGACGTGAAACACTAGCAGCGGATTCCTTCGATGATTTAGAGACAGGTTTGGTATTTAAGAGTTTGACTTCGCCTGTTGAGGCAGTACAACCCATTTCTTTTACGCAAAATTGGGAGGGCTCAATGCTCCTAGCCAACGTGAGTGCAGTTTCTAAGTCAGGATCATCAGAGGACAATAATTTTTCTTGGATCTTTTTGTTAGACGTCTTTTCAATTAATTGGTCACGAATAATCTCATCTCTATACTCCCTATAGTTGCAGGTGACTGCTAGGATTCTAAGAGCAGCAACAAAGTCATCAATGGACTCACCAGGAGTTTGAGCGCGTTGTAGGAACTTGTGACTTTCAAGAACAATATTTCTTTTAGGACTGAATCTTTTATCTAAGGTTTTGACAACAGAAGCATAGTCATCAACGAGTGGAGAATCTCCATTGTCACCACCACTTACAAAAGTACTTACCACTTCTAAAGGTAAGGTTTTCAAAACGTTCCTACCCTCAGAACCTAGATTGTAAATCAAGAGCGCTTTCTTCTTCTTAGAAGTTAAAGGTCTCACCGTCAATGGCTTCCAAGTATGCTTCAAAAGTATCTTTCCACTGTTCCCACTGAACAGGTGGTGTACCAGCAGACTGTAAAAAGGGTGGAGGCGCCGAAACGTGATCCATGGTCAAGCGTGGGTGAGTTGCTGCCCAACACAAACTGCATTTAAATAAACCTAAGCAAGTCGATAAATGACGTGAGAGTGCACAGAGAATTATATGGAAGTTGAAAGTTGACAGGTGGTGTGCGCATCACTGAATACGTAATATCGAATTTGCCATAAAATGTGCGCATCAATGAAGGAATGCAGAGACCACAGAGAATGCAGAGAGAAACGAGGGTGTGCGCATCACCGAATGCGCAATAACAAAATAAAATGGAGTAACAATACCAGAATTGAAGAAAGGTGTGTGCATCACCGAATGCGCAGAGTCGAAGTGCAGAACTGGCAAAAGCAGGACTAGCAGGAAAGCGGTGTGTACATCACCGAATGCACAGGATAGGAACTCCGTTGTGAGCCACTCAGGAATCCTATCTTGGGCTAAGCGACGAATGCAGGACTGGACAGGCTCGAAACAGCTTGAACCAAGATGGCGGCTGGCACGTCGAGGCATCTGACGTGGTGGACGTAGTACATGGAGACGTAAGGCTGGAGTAACAAGGATAGGTATCCTGGCAACGGTCCGCGCAGGAACAGTAACCAAGTGACTGTGCGCGAGGCTTCGCTGCACCACGAGGACAACGCCAACTTGCACAGGAGCGGGTGCCGCGCGCCGGCCAGGAAATCAGCCAAATCTTGCCAAAGCTACTTGGAACTCCAGGAACGACGCTCCGGAGTGTAGCGCCAACACCATGGAACAACAGGAAGGACAGGCAGACCAGGTAAGCAGGCAGATCCGAAGAAGACAGCCGGAGGATCCAGGACACAGGACACAGCGTGGCACAGACTCAGGAGCACTTCAAGAGGGAATCTGAAGGCATCGGACTAGCTCATCGCCACTGAAAAGAAGACACAGCGTTGAAGGTAGGAGTCAAGTTTATTGGGTCTAACGTCCTCCAGGTCCCGGCAGCAACTGCCGCCGTGGGACACCACATTCTAGAGTGGAACCCCACTAAGCAACACAAGCTCACACACGAGCTCAAGACACGTTCCAAGCAGATCCCAACAGAATCATTTATTTACATTACATAGAGCTTACTGGACACCAAAGAAGCTGTCCAAGTTGTCAAGGGGAGAGGTGAAAAAGTGTCCCAAGTGCGGAGAGGAGAGAGCGGACGATGTCCATATGTTTCGGAGGTGCCCCCAACTACAAGCCTTTTGGGAAGATGTGGGTAAGATCCTCTCAGTTCTACAGCAGGAGATAGAGGTAAGCCTGGGGTTAGTCATGTTTGGGGTGAGGAGCAACTATGATAATAGGGAAGGACGTAGCTTAAGTAAAAAACAGAACAGTCTACTTTTCCTCTTGATATTACTAGCTAGGCGGGAAATATGTATCAAATGGATTCACCATAACCCGCCAACATTAGCGGAATGGATGGGATCAGTTAACAGGACAAATAAACTTGAGCGGGCGGGCACACAAAGCAAAAGGCAGGATTTCTGGGATATATGGAAAAGTCACGGGGGAAGTCCCACTATTGAAACATAAGAAAAAAGAAAAAGGTCCAATGATTAAGCAAAATAGTAATATGAGTAATTGGGAATCTGCTGGCGCAGATATCACTTCCAACAAGGAGGAGTGGGTAGAGGTGCAGAAAGGGGGCCTATAAGGCCGGTGGGATACCCACATACACTAAAACTCCCCAATCGAAGGTGTATGCCTGGGGACAGGGCCTGGGCGGTACAGGTTGGGAAATAATGCCCCCTAACCTGCGAAAAACCCTGCTACCAGGGACTGGCTCTACGTTTGCTAGAACTTTTCTGGAGGACAGGATACAATTTGTGGCCATGGAGCCATATAAGTCCACTCCGTTCCAGCTTCCATGTGGAGTACCGCAGGACTCCTCGTTGAGCCCCACTCGTTTTAAGATATACATTGCAGCTTTGGGTCCAGTAGTAAGATCTTTCGGTTTTGCACTAACCTCTTACGCTGACGACACACAAATCGTCATAGCAGTCACAGATCAATCTGATTCCTTGAGTAGGCAATTTAATGACTACATGTCAGCAGTAAATAACTGGATGAGTTTTAATTGTTTAAAGCTCAACAGTAACAAAACAGAGGTTGTGCTGTTTGGGAATGATCCCTCCTTTTGGTCCCCTAGTTGGTGGCCAGCCAACCTAGGTGAATTACCCAAGCCCGTCGAAAAAGCTAAAAACCTTGGGATGATAATAGATAACAAGCTATCTTTTGGGAGTCAGATTAATCCCTTGACCTCATCCATCTACTTTGTTATAAGGAAAATTAGGAAGTACTAGCATTTATCCCGGAACATACCCAAGACTGGTGGTCTCAGCTTTGGTATTGGCAAGACTGAATTACTGTAACGGTCTATACCTCAATCTTAGGGCCCAACAGCATCGGAAACTGCAGGTACTGCAAAATACAGCTGCCAGAGTATTAACCCGCACTCCCAAACATGTTTCAGTTAGGAAGGGTATTAAGCAGTTGCATTGGTTAACAGTAAAGGAGAGGATACAGTTTAAGGCTCTGTGTTTTGCCTATGAAGCCATTAACAAACAAGATCCTCAATATTTAGGACATAAATTTTGATGTTATATGTCTAATAGGACACTAAGGTCATCTAATCTGAATCTCATGGTGGTGCCAAAATTTAGCAGAAAGAATTGGGGTGGAAGAAGTTTCTACCTTGGTACCATAAAAATCTGGAACTCACTCCCACTATCCATCCGATCTGCCACCTCCCTTCTCAAATTTAGACAAGAGCTGAAAACATGGCTTTTCAGTACATCTGATTTCTGGTAAAAGAAGCGTGTCTAAACGTTCGATCATTGGTCAGCGCAAGGACACCGTTTGGTAACAGTGCGCTCTATAAATCCCCCCTAAAAAAAACAAAAAAAACAAACTGTACTTCACTCTATGCACTGCACTCTACTCTGCTCTCCACGTCACTCTAGTCTACACCACTCCACTCTACCTCATTTCAATGTACCACACTCTACTCTGCGGCACTGCATTGAATGCCACTGTACTCTATGCCACTCTACTCTACCCCAATTCATTCTTTGCCACTCTACTGTGTACCACTCTACGCTACTGTATGCTATTCTGCCCTACTATGCCACTGCACTCTATGCTACTTTACTCTATGCCACTCTACTGTATGCCACTCCAATACACTCTACTCCACCCCACTCTACGCCACTCTAATCCACTCCACTCTACACCACTCCACACCATGCCACTCCACTGTACGCCACTTCATGAGAAATTATCGAGAAAGTACTGTGGTAATATTGAAATGTAAAAAAATATAATATTATATGATTGGACATCTATTTTTTCCAAACAAAAAAACCATGGAAATTCAATGAAAAAAACAATGGTTGAAGATAAGTTATTGTTGGGAAAGTTACATTTATTATTTGTATACAAAACAAACTTAAACTACATAAACTCCAGAAATTAAAAAGTTATAGTTATAACTTACAGTTATAGCTTCCACCCCAACCAGAATTTTCTAAAATTTGCGCACCTTTGTACAAAGTGTTGTACACTCGCTAGGCATACTAAATCAACTATAACTTGTGCATTCACCAGGCAATGCTTATACCCTTTTGTATCGCATCACTTTAGCATATTAAATCATAGCATTCATAACACTCATGCCATCTCAAACTATAATATTTATGTGAACACTCTGCAAGGTATAAGACCGTCTAATAGTTGATTTAGTCTTCCTTGCGAGTCTACAACACTCTACGAAGGTGCGCGAAATATACAGTGGTTGGAGCACAAATTTAAACTAAGTTATAACTAACTTTTTAATTTCTAAGGTTTGTGTAGTTTAAGCTTGTTCTGTATAGAAATACTAAATTAAGTTTTCCTGACTAACTTATATTCAACCTTTGTTTTTGTCATTAAATATATATATACATATATATATATTCACTGAAAAAACCATAGGTTTCAGGGACGTTATAGTTACAAATTAGCATTTAAAAAACCTTTGAAATTCACTGAAAAAACCATAGGTTTTAGGGACAGTTATAGTTAGTTGGACATTGCACTCGTACAAAACCCGTGAAATTCCCCCGTTATAGTTAGTCCAGCTAACTATAACTCGCGCCCCCGCAATGCACTGCTGATGACGTCACATATTACATCACTCATGACATGGTCAGTGACATCACTGATGACATCACTGATGACATCACTTATGACATCACTGATGACATCATCCAGTGACTTTGTGTTTCTGTAAAGTTTAAATATTTTTAATATATATAGGAAAAGACGTATTGAAGAATGAGTGGGTGTGTAAGTGTCTGTATGGATGATTTAGTAGGTGCGTGACTGACTCTATAAGTGAGTGATTTAACGTATCTTACTGAATGCATGGGTTAGTGACTAAACTGGGTGAATGTCTGTATCCGTCTGTCTGTTGCTGTGTAAGTGGCTGCATGTGTTTGTGAATAGCTACATGAGTGTCTATATGAGTTATTGAATGCTTGTGTGAGTATCTGTATGGGTGCCTGAGTGTTTGTGTGGGAGGGGTGTGTGCGACTCTGTGCATAGATGTGTGAGTGGGTGATTCACTGGGTGGATGGTTTAAAGAGTGCATCTGTGATAGACTGTATGGGTGGGTAAGTGTGTGTAAGAGTGTGTTAGTGAGTGAATGTATGTCCCAGTGGTACATGTGTGAGTAACTACATATGTGAAAGGCAGTATATATGTGTGTTGGAGTATATAAATAGCTATAAGCAAGAGTGAGTGATTGTGATAGTGGCTGTATGGATGAGTGTGTGCTTGTATCAGTGATTGTATAAGAGCGTAAGAATGTGCTAGTATTTGTATGAGTAAGTGAGCTGGTGTGTGTATAACTGTATAGGTGAGTAAATGGTAGTGTGTTTAATTATTTGCATGACTGACTAGGTGTGTGAGTACCTCTATGGATGAGTGGCGGTGTTTGAGTGTCTATATAGGAGTATGAGTGCATATGATAGTCCTGTACTGAGTGACCGTAAGTATGAGTGACTGTACGGGTGAGTGAGTGGATGTGTGCGTAGACCTAAGAATCAGTGAGTGGGTATGTAGTTATTGGTGTTGGAGTGTCTATGGTTTTGCGAATGGCAGTCTGTAATTTAGAGTGGGTGTATCAAAGGTTATATTAGGGTGTGAGAAGATGCATGAAATTATCACGTGGATGATGTCATCAGTGATGTCATTTGAGATGTCATCAGTGATGTCATCAGTGATGTCACTGACCATGTCATGAGTGATGTAATATGTGACGTCATCAGCAGTGCATTGCGGGGCGCGAGTTATAGTTAGCTGGACTAACTATAACGGGGGAATTTCACGGGTTTTGTACGAGTGCAATGTCCAAATAACTATAACTGTCCCTAAAACCTATGGTTTTTCAGTGAATTTCAAAGGTTTTTTAAATGCTATTTTGTAACTATAACGTCCCTGAAACCTATGGTTTTTTCAGTGAATTTCAAAGGTTTTTTAAATGCTAATTTGTAACTATAACATGTCTGAAACCTACGGTTTTTTCAGTGAATTTCAAAGGTTTTGTAAATGACAATTTTTAAATGTATTAATTGTTATATAAAAATTTTCATACTGATTTCCAAATTGTTTAGAAACAATTTTTTTTTACATATTTTATTTTTTAAATTACATTGTAATTACATTATACATTACATTACAAAAAATACTTTCTCAGAATGAATTACTTTAGTTTAAATACTTTGCACATAGGCAATAGACTTTTAAGTACAGTAGTTACAGTTGTTGCAATGGGCAACACATTTTCAAACACAATGCAACATTCAGCTCAATGTGAATTTCTAGTTAAATGCAATTAGTTACTTTATGGATTACTTTTCTAACCACAGGACTGGATCCTAGATTCAGTCCTGGGACATCTCCTGTAAACAGTTGAGTAAAAGCGTTTTGGTTACAGTAGTGATTTTTAAGGAATATTATTGTATTTTAAAAGTTGACACTTAGAAACTTTTTCTCATAGAATCACCAATGTTATCCTATGGAAGGAAATTCACTTAGCAGGTAAAAACTGTTATCGTTACTTTTTCTTACTCAGTGTTGGATCCTGGATCCAGCACTGGTGCATCTCCTGTAAACAGTTGAAAGAATGCGTTTAAGTCATACAGGCGATTTTTAAGGAATATTTGTAGTTTGTGAAAATCGACACTTTGAAAGTTTTCTGCTGAAAACCAGACAATGGATTCCTATGGAAGAAAATATAAGTTACTGGTAAGTACGGTTACAATTACTTTTCAGGGTCAGTGCTGGGCTAAAAGATGCAGCACTGGGTTCTCTCCTGATAACAGGTGAGTAAATTGGAATTCGTACTTTGGTTGATTTTAGAGGAATATTATAAAGTTCCAAAACTCCACACTTAGAAGAATTTCCAAGTGAAACCAGTCAATGTTAGCCTATGAAGGAAATTCAAGTTACCGGTAAGTACGGTTAAAATTACTTTTCAGGACCAGTACTGGGCTGAAAGATGCAGCACTGAGGTCTCTCCTGATAACAGGTGAGTAAATCGGAGTCGTATTTCGGCTGATTTTAGAGGAATATTTTAAAGTTCCAAAACTCCACACTTAGAAGAATTTCCAAGTGAAACCAGTCAATGTTAGCCTATGTAAGGAAATTCAAGTTACTGGTAAGTACGGTTAAAATTACTTTTCAGGACCAGTACTGGGCTGAAAGATGCAGCACTGAGGTCTCTCCTGATAACAGGTGAGTAAATCAGAATTCGGATTTCGGCTGATTTTAGAGGAATATTTGTATGTTTCAAAAATCAACACTTAGAAACTTTTCAGCAAAAAGCAGGCAATGATATCCTATGGAAGGAAATTAAAGTTACTGGTAAGTACGGTTAAAATTACTTTTGAGGATCAGTACTGGGCTGAAAGATGCAGCACTGAGGTCTCTCCTGATAACAGGTGAGTAAATCAGAATTCGGATTTCGGCTGATTTTAGAGGAATATTTGTATGTTTCAAAAATCAACACTTAGAAACTTTTTCAGCAAAAAGCAGGCAATGATATCCTATGGAAGGAAATTCAAGTTACTGGTAAGTACGGTTAAAATTACTTTTGAGGATCAGTACTGGGCTGAAAGATGCAGCACTGAGGTCTCTCCTGATAACAGGTGAGTAAATCAGAATTCGGATTTTGGCTGATTTTAGAGGAATATTTGTATGTTTCAAAAATCAACACTTAGAAACTTTTTCAGCAAAAAGCAGGCAATGATATCCTATGGAAGGAAATTAAAGTTACTGGTAAGTACGGTTAAAATTACTTTTGAGGATCAGTACTGGGCTGAAAGATGCAGCACTGAGGTCTCTCCTGATAACAGGTGAGTAAATCAGAATTCGGATTTCGGCTGATTTTAGAGGAATATTTGTATGTTTCAAAAATCAACACTTAGAAACTTTTTCAGCGAAAAGCAGGCAATGATATCCTATGGAAGGAAATTCAAGTTACTGGTAAGTACGGTTAAAATTACTTTTGAGGATCAGTACTGGGCTGAAAGATGCAGCACTGAGGTCTCTCCTGATAACAGGTGAGTAAATCGGAATTCGTATTTCGGCTGATTTTAGAGGAATATTTTAAAGTTCCAAAACTCCACACTTAGAAGAATTTCCAAGTGAAACCAGTCAATGTTAGCCTATGAAGGAAATTCAAGTTACCGGTAAGTACGGTTAAAATTACTTTTCAGGACCAGTACTGGGCTGAAAGATGCAGCACTGAGGTCTCTCCTGATAACAGGTGAGTAAATCAGAATTCGGATTTCGGCTGATTTTAGAGGAATATTTGTATGTTTCAAAATCAACACTTAGAAACTTTTCCAGCAAAAAGCAGGCAATGATATCCTATGGAAGGAAATTCAAGTTACTGGTAAGTACGGTTAAAATTACTTTTGAGGATCAGTACTGGGCTGAAAGATGCAGCACTGAGGTCTCTCCTGATAACAGGTGAGTAAATCAGAATTCGGATTTCGGCTGATTTTAGAGGAATATTTGTATGTTTCAAAAATCAACACTTAGAAACTTTTTCAGCAAAAAGCAGGCAATGATATCCTATGGAAGGAAATTCAAGTTACTGGTAAGTACGGTTAAAATTACTTTTGAGGAGCAGCACTGAGGTCTCTCCTGATAACAGGTGAGTAAATCGGAATTCGGATTTCGGCTGATTTTAGAGGAATATTTGCACAATGGTGAAGGGAGGGGGCGGGGCCTGAGGTGACATCTGTGCAAACGCGCCCCGTGGTGTGTTTTAAGTTGGGGGATTAAGTCCCCTTGAATCATGAGGGTCCCTACGGGCCAACTAGCCCACCAGGAACCTCCAGTATGCGCCAGGGGGCTGCGTTGCAGAGACATGTACAGAGGCCACACCCCTTTTTACACCTCTCTGCAACGCAGCTCTGTGGCGCTTTCTGGACATACCTGTTGGGCTAGTTGGCCCCCAGGGACCCTCAGGATTGAAGAGGATTTAATTCCCCCATCTTAAAACGCGCCACGGGGCCTGTTTGCACACATGTCACCTGAAGCCCCGCCCCTCCCTTCACCACTGTGCAAACGCGCCCCGTGGCGCGTTTTAAGTCGGGGGATTAACTCCTCTTGAATCCTGAGGGTCCCTGGGGTGCAACTAGCCCACCATATACCTCCAAAAGCGCCATAGAGCTGCGTTGCAGAGAGGTGTAAAAGGGGCGTGGCCTCTGTACACCTCTCTGCAAGGCAGCCCCTGGCGCATACTGGAGGTTCCTGGTGGGCTAGTTGGCCCCAGGGACCCCCAGTATTCAAGGGGAATTCGTTCCCCCTCTGCAAACGCGCCGGCGGGCGCGTTTGCAGAGTGGTGAAGGAAGGGGCGGGGCCTGCGGGCCCGATCGTTTTTTTTGTTTTTTTTTTTCCTGAAGGGGGCTGTGTGGCCCCCTTCCTTTTCCTATTTTTAGGCCCTGGGGACCCCATCCCCCAGGGCCTTACCCCTTTTTTTAAAATTAAAATAAAAAAAAACGGGAAGGGAGCCGCGTGGCCCCCCTTCCCTGGGCCTGTATTGGCCCCGGGGACCCCATCCCCGGGGCATGGCCTCTTTTTTTATTTGGAGGGGGCTGCGTGGCCCCCTCCTCAGGCCATTTAAGGCCCCGGGGACCCCATCCCCGGGCCGGCCTTGCACTTTTTAAAAAATGTTTTCCTTTTTTTTACCTTTGGGGAGGGGAGCTGCGTGGCCCCCCTCCGTGGCCACTTATGGCCCCGGGGACCCCATCCCCCGGGGCCTGGCCTCTCGTTGGGGACTGTGGGGGGGTCCCCAAACCCCCCACAGTCCCGCCGGCTCCCCGTGTCCTATGGGAGCCGGCAGTGATTTTCCACATGGGGAGCAGCTAACATGCTGCTCCCCGTGTGGAAAAGCAATTGTCTTTGGATATTGGAAGCGAGAGCAGGTTTCCTGCTCTCTCTTCCAATATCCAAAGCAAGTTTGCAATGACAGGACGGGAGCCGCGAGGCTCCCGTCCTGTCATTGCAAACAGCAGTGTCCCGGGGTAGGCACCCCGGGACACTGCAGGAGCCGGCCCTGGGGGTGGTGGTCCCCAGGGCCATCAAGGGCTCCAGGAGGGGGGCCGCGCGCCCCCTCCCATTCAGTGCACAGCCCCGGGGAGGTGGTGGTCCCCGGGCTCTGGGGGTCCAAAACGGACCCCCATTGTAATTTTTCTTAGTGCCCCGGGGAGGTGGTGGTCCCGGGCGTGTGGGGGCTGGAGCCCCCCACACAGGTTTTAATTAAAAAAAAGAAGCCCCGGGGAGGTGGTGGTCCCGGGGCTGTGGGAGGGCTCAGAGCCCTCCCGCACCATTCTACATAAAGCCCCGGGGGTGGTGGTCCCTGGGGCTTGGGGGCCCTTAGAGGCCCCCCACACATAAAATTAACCCCCCCAGCATGCCCCCGGGACTTGGCCCACCCGGGGCCAATTGACATCGAAGCGCGGGAGACCGCGCTTCGATTTTTTTTCGGCAGGGTTCGCGCTCCCTGAGCGCATCCTGCCGATTTAAAAAAAAAATAATAATTTTGCCCAGGGGGTCCTTGTGGGACCCCTGAGCAGACCTAGGGGTCAGGGTGTTTCTACCCTGCCCCCTTTGTGCGCTTTGCGCACTTGTTTCTGTCCCTCGGTTCTACCGAGGGACAAAATGCCTGCCAACACTTCCTGATTTGGAGTGTTGACAGCCAATTAACATAAAGCTCGTGCTCGGGAGGATCCGCGGCCCTAGATATATCTATCTTTTTACTTTTCATTTTCTCAGCAACTACTGAACGGATTTACACCATTTAACAAAAAGGGTTCTTTCTGAACCAAGAACTACCTCTTTGCCAAATTTGGTGTAATTCCGTTCAGCAGTTCGGGCTGTAGCCGTGTCTAAAGTTTCCTATGGAAAATTGCATGGGGAAAACGCGTTTTGGGACCCCCCTTTTTCTCGGCCCCCGCTTGACGAATCCCCCGAGACTTTCAGGGTAGGAGCGGACCGGAGCGGGCCACAAAGTTTGAAAAGTTTGCGAAGATACGTCAACCGGCAAGAGAGTTATTTCAAATAGAATGTCGCGGATTTCCTATGAATAATAGGTTGTAACTATAACTATCTACTGGCGACCGCCAGTAGATAATATATTCACTGAAAAAAACCATAGGTTTTAGGGACAGTTATAGTTAGTTGGACATTTTACTCGTACAAAACCCGTGAAATTCCCCCGTTATAGTTAGTTCAGCTAACTATAACTCGCGCCCCGCAATGCACTGCTGATGACGTCACATATTACATCACTCATGACATGGTCAGTGACATCACTGATGACATCACTGATGACATCTCAAATGACATCACTGATGACATCATCCAGTGACTGTGTGTTTCTGTAAAGTTTAAATATTTTTAATATATATAGGAAAAGACGTATTGAAGAATGAGTGGGTGTGTAAGTGTCTGTATGGATGATTTAGTAGGTGCGTGACTGACTCTATAAGTGAGTGATTTAACGTATCTTACTGAATGCATGGGTTAGTGACTAAACTGGGTGAATGTCTGTATCCGTCTGTCTGTTGCTGTGTAAGTGGCTGCATGGGTTTGTGAATAGCTACATGAGTGTCTATAAGAGTTATTGATTTGTTGTCTGAGTATCTGTATGGGTGCCTGAGTGTTTGTGTGGATGGAGTGTGTGCGACTGTGCATAGATGTGTGAGTGGGTGATTCACTGGGTGGATGGTTTCAAGAGTGCATCTGTGATAGACTGTATGGGTGGGTAAGTGTGTGTAAGAGTGTGTTAGTGAGTGAATGTATGTCCCAGTGGTACATGTGTGAGTAACTACATATGTGAAAGGCAGTATATATGTGTGTTGAAGTATATAAATAGCTATAAGCTGAGAGTGAGTGATTGTGATAGTGGCTGTATGGATGAGTGTGTGCTTGTATCAGTGATTATATAAGAGCGTAACAATGTGCTAGTATTTGTATGATTAAGTGAGCTGGTGTGTGTATAACTGTATAGGTGAGTAAATGGCAGTGTGTTTAATTATTTGCATGACTGACTAGGTGTGTGAGTACCTCTATGGATGAGTGGCGGTGTTTGAGTGTCTATATAGGAGTAAGAGTGTATATGATAGTCCTGTACTGAGTGACCATAAGTATGAGTGACTGTACGGGTGAGTGAGTGGATGTGTGTGTGTAGACCTAAGAATCAGTGAGTGGGTATGTAGTTATTGGTGTTGGAGTGTCTATGGTTTTGCGAATGGCAGTCTGTAATTTAGATTGGGTGTATCAAAGGTTATATTAGGGTGTGAAGATCTGCATCAGATTATCACGTGGATGATGTCATCAGTGATGTCATTTGAGATGTCATCAGTGATGTCATCAGTGATGTCACTGACCATGTCATGAGTGATGTAATATGTGACGTCATCAGCAGTGCATTGCGGGCGCGAGTTATAGTTAGCTGAACTAACTATAACGGGGGAATTTCACGGGTTTTGTACGAGTAAAATGTCCAACTAACTATAACTGTCCCTAAAACCTATGGTTTTTTCAGTGAATTTCAAAGGTTTTTTAAATGCTAATTTCTAACTATAACATATCTGAAACCTATGGTTTTTTCAGTGAATTTCAAAGGTTTTTTAAATGCTAATTCCTAACTATAACATGTCTGAAACCTACGGTTTTTTCAGTGAATTTCAAAGGTTTTGTAAATGACAATTTTTAAATGTATTAATTGTTATATTAATTTTTTTCATACTGATTTACTACATTTTTAGAAACAATTTTTTTACATATTTTATTTTTTAAATTACATTGTAATTACATTATACATTACATTACAAAAATACTTTCTCAGAATGAATTACTTTAGTTTAAATACTTTGCACATAGGCAATAGACTTTTAAGTACAGTAGTTACAGTTGTTGCAATGGGCAACACATTTTCAAACACAATGCAACATTCAGCTCAATGTGAATTTCTAGTTAAATGCAATTAGTTACTTTATGGATTACTTTTCTAACCACAGGACTGGATCCTAGATTCAGTCCTGGTACATCTCCTGTAAACAGTTGAGTAAAAGCGTTTTGGTTACAGTCGTGATTTTTAAGGAACATTATTGTATTTTAAAAGTTGACACTTAGAAACTTTTTCTCATAGAATCACCAATGTTATCCTATGGAAGGAAATTCACTTAGCAGGTAAAAACTGTTATCGTTACTTTTTCTTACTCAGTGTTGGATCCTGGATCCAGCACTGGTGCATCTCCTGTAAACAGTTGAAAGAATGCGTTTAAGTCATACAGGCGATTTTTAAGGAATATTTGTAGTTTGTGAAAATCGACACTTTGAAACTTTTCTGCTGAAAACCAGACAATGGATTCCTATGGAAGAAAATATCAAGTTACTGGTAAGTACGGTTAAAATTACTTTTCAGGGTCAGTGCTGGGCTGAAAGATGCAGCACTGAGGTCTCTCCTGATAACAGGTGAGTAAATTGGAATTCGTACTTTCGGTTGATTTTAGAGGAATATTTTAAAGTTCCAAAACTCCACACTTAGAAGAATTTCCAAGTGAAACCAGTCAATGTTAGCCTATGTAAGGAAATTCAAGTTACTGGTAAGTACGGTTAAAATTACTTTTCAGGACCAGTACTGGGCTGAAAGATGTAGCACTGAGGTCTCTCCTGATAACAGGTGAGTAAATCAGAATTCGGATTTCGGCTGATTTTAGAGGAATATTTGTATGTTTCAAAAATCAACACTTAGAAACTTTTTCAGCAAAAAGCAGGCAATGATATCCTATGGAAGGAAATTAAAGTTACTGGTAAGTACGGTTAAAATTACTTTTGAGGATCAGTACTGGGCTGAAAGATGCAGCACTGAGGTCTCTCCTGATAACAGGTGAGTAAATCAGAATTCGGATTTCGGCTGATTTTAGAGGAATATTTGTATGTTTCAAAAATCAACACTTAGAAACTTTTTCAGCAAAAAGCAGGCAATGATATCCTATGGAAGGAAATTCAAGTTACTGGTAAGTACGGTTAAAATTACTTTTCAGGACCAGTACTTGGCTGAAAGATGCAGCACTGAGGTCTCTCCTGATAACAGGTGAGTAAATCGGAATTCGGATTTCGGCTGATTTTAGAGGAATATTTTAAAGTTCCAAAACTCCACACTTAGAAGAATTTCCAAGTGAAACCAGTCAATGTTAGCCTATGGAAGGAAATTCAAGTTACTGGTAAGTACGGCTAAAATTACTTTTCAGGACCAGTACTGGGCTGAAAGATACAGCACTGAGGTCTCTCCTGATAACAGGTGAGTAAATCGGAATTCGTATTTCGGCTGATTTTAGAGGAATATTTTAAAGTTCCAAAACTCCACACTTAGAAGAATTTCCAAGTGAAACCAGTCAATGTTAGCCTATGAAGGAAATTCAAGTTACCGGTAAGTACGGTTAAAATTACTTTTCAGGACCAGTACTGGGCTGAAAGATGCAGCACTGAGGTCTCTCCTGATAACAGGTGAGTAAATCGGAATTCGTAGTAAGGCAGATTTTAGAGGAATATTTGCACAATGGTGAAGGGAGGGGCGGGGCCTGAGGTGACATCTGTGCAAACGCGCCCGTGGCGCGTTTTAAGTTGGGGATTAAGTCCCCTTGAATCATGAGGGTTCCCTAGGGGCCAACTAGCCCACCATGAACCTCCAGTATGCGCCAGGGGCTGCGTTGCAGAGACGTGTAGAGAGGCCACACCCCTTTACACCTCTCTGCAACGCAGCTCTGTGGCGCTTTCTGGATGTACCTGTTGGGCTAGTTGGCCCCCAGGGACCCTCAGGATTGAAGGGGATTTAATCCCCCATCTTAAAACGCGCCACGCGGCCTGTTTGCACACATGTCACATGAAGCCCCGCCCCTCCCTTCACCACTGTCAAACGCGCCCTGTGGCGCGTTTTAAGTTGGGGGATTAAGTCCCTTGAATCCTGAGGGTCCCTGGAGTCCAACTAGCCCACCATATACCTCCAAAAAGCGCCACAGAGCTGCGTTGCAGAGAGGTGTAAAAGGGGCGTGGCCTATGTACACGTCTCTGCAAGGCAGCCCCTGGCGCATACTGGAGGTTCCTGGTGGCTAGCTGGCCCCAGGGACCCCCAGTATTCAAGGGGATCGGTTCCTCTCTGCAAACGCCGCCAGCGGCGCGTTTGCAGAGGGGCCCCCGGGCCTGGCCTCACGTTGGAGACTGTGGGGGGGTCCCCAATCCCCCCACAGTCCCAGCCGGCTCCCCGCCTCCTGCGGAAGCCGGCATTGCTTTTCCACATGGGGAGCAGCTAACATGCTGCTCCCCATGTGGAAAGCATTAGTTTGCATTTTGAAAGAGAGAGCAGGTTTCCTGCTCTCTTTCAAAATGCAAACCAAGTTTGCTATGACAGGACGGGAGCCGCGAGGCTCCGTCCTGTCATAGCAAACAGCAGTGTCCCGGGGTAGGCACCCCGGGACACTGCAGGAGCCGGCCCTGGGGGTGGCGGTCCCCAGGGCCATCAAGGGCTCCAGGAGGGGGCCGCGCGACCCCCCTCCCATTCAGTGCACAGCCCCGGGAGGTGGTGGTCCCCGGGGCTTGGGGTCCGTAACGGACCCCCATATTTAAATGTTTAGTGCCCCGGGGAGGTGGTGGTCCCGGGCGTGTGGGGGCTGGAGCCCCCCACACAGGTTTAAAAAAAAAAAAGAAGCCCCGGGGAGGTGGCGGTCCTCGGGGCTGCGGGAGGGCTCAGAGCCCTCCCGCCATCATTTTTAAATAAAGCCCCGGGGGTGGCGGTCCCCGGGGCTTGGGGACCTTAGAGGCCCCCCTACATAAATTAAAACCCCCCACCATGCCCCGGGACTTGGGCCACCCGGGGCCAACTAACATCGGCGCGGAGACCGCGCTTCGATTTCCTTCGGCAGGATCCGCGCTCCCTGAGCGCATCCTGCCGATTTAAAAAAAAAAAATGTTTTTTGCCCAGGGGTCCTTGTGGGACCCCTGAGCAGACCTAGGGGGTCAGGGTGTTTCTACCCTGCCCCCTTTGTGCGTTTTGCGCACTTGTTTCTGTCCCTCGGTTCTACCGAGGGACAAAATGGCTGCCAACACTTCCTGATTTGGAGTGTTGACAGCCAGCTGACAGCCAATTAGCATGCAGCTCGTGATCGGGAGGGTGCGCGAATCCGACGCGGCCATAGATATATATGTACTTTTACTTTTGATTTTCTCAGCAACTACTGAACGGATTTACACCATTTAACAAAAAGGGTTCTTTCTGAACCAAGAACTACCTCTTTGCCAAATTTGGTGTAATTCCGTTCAGCAGTTCGGGCTGTAGCCGTGTCTAAAGTTTCCTATGGAAAAATGAATGGGGAAAACGCGTTTTGGGACCCCCCTTTTTCTCGGCCCCGCTTGACGAATCCCCCCGAGACTTTCAGGGTAGGAGCGGACCAGAGCGCCCCACAAAGTTTGAAAATTTTGCGAAGATACGTCAACCGGCAAGAGAGTTATTTCAAATAGAATGTCGCGGATTTCCTATGGAAAATAGGTTCTAACTATAACTATCTACTGGCGACCGCCAGTAGATAATATATATATATATATATATATATATATATATATATATATATATATATCCATATATATATCCAACCAAAACACAGATGCCCATGTGGAGGAGGCCGCACCAGCTGATAACTTCTCCCAACGTGAGGATGCAGTAGATGGGGCAGGCACACGATGCTGAAAATTCAAGGCCAAACGCGTTTCGGGCTCCCGCCCTTGGTCACTGGCCACACAGGAAAAATGAACACACACGAAGGATGCAGTCAGCAATTTATTCAAAATTAAACCCCACCCACCGGCCTCAGGGTATGCTGGTATTTGAAGTCCTGCATTGTCTACCCCCAGTGGGGCTTCGTGTGGTTCCCCCAATGATGATAAAAATGTTTCTGAGCATACTGGAATTGTGGGAGCCAGAACTGTTGGTGCAATCAACTTGCCTCTTGCCTTTGAGAAAGGAGCACGTATGCTCAGAAACGCGTCAGGCACGGACTGTAAATGTTCGGTAAGGAATGCCGGTTTTGAAGTATAAGGATTGCAACAATCACCCGCTGTTGGAGTGCGTCCTCATTGCAGGGCATCTTTGGGAGAACATTGTACACGGATGGTCCGTCCGTGGAGGATTGCACCGCCCAAACAATACAGATGGGACCGTCAGGTTTTACACTGTTAGTGATCTGAAATCGGCACGACGGGGAAATAATTATGGAAACGGACTTCCATTACTGAGACCCACTTGGGGGTTATTAAAAGACAAAGTCTGTCAGAACAGTTGTCATTGCACCAAACTCACCAGAGAGAAAAATAAGGCGTAATTAAACTACAAATCCCAGGGTGCAACTGAATGAATTCCACTATGGAGGGCACACCGGAGCCTCATAAATGAAGAAGCACCTAGGGAATTGTGGGAGCCAGAACTGTTGGTGCAATCAACTTGCCTCTTGTGCCTTTGAGAAAGGAGCACGTATGCTCAGAAACGCGTCAGGCACGGACTGTAAATGTTCGGTAAGGAATGCCGGTTTTGAAATAAAAGGATTGCAACAATCACCCACTGTTGGAGTGCGTCCTCATTGCAGGGCATCTTTGGGAGAACATATATATACATATATATATATATATATATATATATATATATATATATATATATATATATATATATATATATATATATATATATATATATATATATATATATATATATATATATATATATATATATATATATATATATATATAACTACTGGCGGTCGCCAGTAGATAGTTATAGTTAAAACCTATTATCCATAGGAAATCCGCGACATTCTATTTGAAATAACGTTGGCGCCGGTTGACGAATCTTCGCGAAAGTTTCCAACTTGTTGGGGCGCTCCGGTCCGCTCCTATCCTGAAAGTCTCGGGGTGATACGTCAAGCGGGGGCCGAGAAAAAGGGGGTCCCAAAACACGTTTTCCCCATTCATTTTTCCATAGGAACCTTTAGTCGCAGCTACAGCCCGAACTGCTGAACGGAATTACACCAAATTTGGCAAAGAGGTAGCCCTTGGTTCAGTGTCGTGCCTTTTGCTTAAATGGTGTAAATCCGTTCAGTAGTTCCTGAGAAAATCAAAAGTAAAGTCACATATATATCTGGGCGGAGCCTAACCACACATGTCATCGTGAGATCTGATTGGCTGTCAGCACTTCATCCTGGAATTGCTGGCAGCCATCTTGGGACCAATATAAATGATAGTACCTCATTGAAATGCATTGTAGTGAATAGAAGATTTTGAGGGTCACCAAAAGGAGAACTATAAAGGGTGATAACAGGCTTTAGTTACATTAGAATTTATTTGTTGATGGTACCATACTAATTTTAGGAATTGTGGTGTATTCTAAGGTGATTTTACCATGTGAAAAACCTTCTGCTGGGATATCATGAATCATGTTTGAGAGAACACTATTTTCTCATGCTTGTCCCATGGAGGTTTGGAAGGTGCTCCAGAAGCTAAAATGAGAGCATATTTTCTGTAAATTCACATTATCTTTCTCACTCATGTGAGAATGAAGTCTGACATTCTCAGTAAAACATGTACATCCAACAAGGGCAGAGACTGTCAGTTGATTCCTTTGTGTTCTACTGCAGCTTCCCAGAGTGTTCTAACGAACAACTAGAGTGCTAACAGCCTTACTTATGACAAAAGTATGGCACACCTGAAGCCATCTTGATTGGAATAAACTGGTAACACTTAAACAATTTAATTTAAAAAGGAACAAAATGATGGGGTTCATTTTGTCATAGAAATTATGGTTAGTGCTGTAGAAAGAAAAATTAGGACATGTTTCAAGTGTGATCTCAAATATCTTCCTGTTATATTTCAACAGGAGCAGCCTGCCAGTTGATGCCTTTGTGTTCTACTGCAGCTTCCCAGAGTGTTCTAAAGAACAACTAGAGCGCTAACAGCCTTACTTATGACAAAAGTATGGCACACCTGAAGCCATCTTGATTGGAATAAACTGGTAACACTTAAAACATTTAATTTAAAAAGGAACAAAATGATGGGGTTCATTTTGTCATAGAAATTATGGTTAGTGCTGTAGAAAGAAAAATTAGGACATATTTCAAGTGTGATCTCAAATATCTTCCTGTTATATTTCAACAGGAGCAGCCTGCCAGTTGATGCCTTTGTGTTCTACTGCAGCTTCCCAGAGTGTTCTAAAGAACAACTAGAGCGCTAACAGCCTTACTTATGACAAAAGTATGGCACACCTGAAGCCATCTTGATTGGAATAAACCAGTAACACTTAAAACATTTAATTTAAAAAGGAACAAAATGAGGGTTCTTTTTGAAATAGAAATTATAGTTAGTGCTGCAGAAAGAAAAATTAGGGCATGTTTTAAGTGAGATCTCAAATCCTCTTCTATTTCATTAGAAAATTCTGACATGCAGACTGAAACAATCACTTTCAATACCAGCAGCAGACTTCCAGTTAACTCCCTGGTGAGCAGTAGCTTTACTCCAGTGATCTAATGAGCAACTAGAGTGCTAACATTCTGAATTTATGGCAGATGTGAGACATCTGAATGCCTTCTTGATGGAATCAAAGTAAAAAACTGAAAGCATTTCCTACTGAGGAGACTGCAGTAAATGAAGAAATTAGGAAACTTCATAACAAAGAAGTCTTCCAAGATGGCCACCAGTGAAAAAAGAGCCCAAATGTAGCACAAATATTACCCAGATGTAGCCCACATATAGCCCAATGACAAAAGTGTGCAAAACACTTTTTATTTTTAGATTTTTGCAGTTTTATGTAGTGCAGACTGGTCAGGTATTGGAGCATTGCATCTTAAAACATGACCCCCTACACTACAAAAACACCACTGCACTACCTTAAACCCTAAAACACTACCCCCAGCACGACCCCCTACACTACACAAGCACCACTGCACTATCCTAAACCCTAAAACACTACCCCAGCACGATCCCCTACACTACCCAAACACCACTGCACTAACCTAAATCCTAAAACACTACCACCAGCTCGACCCCTACACTACCCAAACACCACTGCACTACCCTAAAACATGACCCCTACACTACACAAACACCACTGCACTACCCTAAACCCTAAAACACTACCCCCAGCACGACCTCCTACACTACACAAGCACCACTGCACTACCCTAAACCCTAAAACACTACCCCCAGCATGACCCCCTACACTACACAAACACCACTGCACTACCCTAAACCCTAAAACACTACCCCCAGCACGACCCCTACACTACCCAAACACCACTGCACTACCCTAAAACATGACCCCCTACACTACACAAACACCACTGCACTACCCTAAACCCTAAAACACTACCCCAGCACGACCCCTACACTACACAAGCACCACTGCACTACCCTAAACCCTAAAACACTACCCCCAGCACGACCCCTACACTGCCCGAACACCACTGCACTGCCCTAAACCCTGAAACACCAGCCCCTGCATGACCCCTACACTGCCCGAACACCACTGCACTGCCCTAAACCCTGAAACACCACCCCTAGCACGACCCCATACACTGCCCGAACACCACTGCACTGCCCTAAACCCTGAAACACCACCCCTTCACGACCCCCTACACTGCCCGAACACCACTGCACTGCCCTAAACCCTGAAACACCAGCCCCAGCACGACCCCCTACACTGCCCGAACACCACTGCACTGCCCTAAACCCTGAAACACCACCCCCAGCAAGACCCCCTACACTGCCCGAACACCACTGCACTGCCCTAAACCCTGAAACATCACCCCCAGCAAGACCCACTACACTGCCCGAACACCACTGACCTAAACCCTGAAACACCACCCCCAGCACGACCCCCTACACTGCCCGAACACCACTGCACTGCCCTAAACCCTGAAACACTACCCCCAGCATGACCCCCTACACTGCCCGAACACCACTGCTCTGCCCAAAACCCTGAAACACCAGCCCCAGCACGACCCCCTACACTGCCCGAGCACCACTGCACTGCCCTAAACCCTGAAACACCAGCCCCAGCATGACCCCTACACTGCCCGAACACCACTGCACTGCCCTAAACCCTGAAACACCAGCCCCAGCACGACCACCTACACTGCCCGAACACCACTGCACTGCCCTAAACCCTGAAACACCAGCCCCAGCACGACCCCTACACTGCCCGAACACCACTGCACTGCCCTAAACCATGAAACACCAGCCTCAGCACGACCCCCTACACTGCCTGAACACCACTGCACTGCCCTGAACCCTGAAACACCAGCCCCAGCACGACACCCTACACTGCCCGAACACCACTGCACTGCCCTAAACCCTGAAACACCACCTCATGCATGACCCCCTACACTGCCCGAACACCACTGCACTGCCCTAAACCCTGAAACACCACCCACAGCGCGACCCCTACACTGCCCGAACACCACTGCACTCAAACCCTGAAACACCACCCCCTGCACAACCCCTACACTGCTCGAACACTACTGCACTGCCCTAAACCCAGAAACACCATCCCCAGCACGACCCCCTATACTGCCCGAACACCACTGCACTGCCCTAAACCCTGAAACACTACCCCCAGCAAGACCCCCTACACTGCCCGAACACCACTGCACTGCCTAAACCCTGAAACATCACCCCCAGCAAGACCCCTACACTGCCCGAACACCACTGCCCTAAACCCTGAAACACCACCCCCAGCAAGACCCCCTACACTGCCCGAACACCACTGCACTGCCCTAAACCCTGAAACACCAGCCCCAGCACGACCCCCTACACTGCCCGAACACCACTGCACTGCCCTAAACCCTGAAACACCACCCCCTGCATGACCCCTACACTGCCCGAACACCACTGTACTGCCCTAAACCCTGAAACCCCACCCCCAGCATGACCCCTACACTGCCAGAACACCACTGCACTGCCCTAAACCCTGAAACACCACCCCTGCATGACCCCCTACACTGCCCGAACACTACTGCACTGCCCTAAACCCTGAAACACCACCCCCAGCACGACCCCCTACACTGCACGAACACCACTGCACCGCCCTAAACCCTGAAACACTACCCCCAGCAAGACCCCCTACACTGCCCGAACACCACTGCACTGCCCTAAACCCTGAAACATCACCCCCAGCAAGACCCCCTACACTGCCCGAACACCACTGCCCTAAACCCTGAAACACCACCCCCAGCAAGACCCCTACACTGCCCGAACACCACTGCACTGCCCTAAACCCTGAAACACCACCCCCAGCAAGACCCCTACACTGCCCGAACACCACTGCACTGCCCTAAACCCTGAAACACCACCCCAAGGACGACCCACTACACTGCCCAAACACCACTGCTCTGCCCAAAACCCTGAAACACCAGCCCCAGCACGACCCCCTACACTGCCCGAACACCACTGCACTGCCCTAAACCCTGAAACACCAGCCCCAGCACGACCCCTACACTGCCCGAACACCACTGCACTGCCCTAAACCCTGAAACACCACCCTCAGCATGACCCCCTACACTGCCCGAACACCACTGCACTGCCCTAAACCCTGAAACACCAGCCCCAGCACGACCCCGTACACTGCCCGCACACCACTGCACTGCCCTAAACCCTGAAACACCAGCCCCAGCACAACCCCGTACACTGCCCAAACACCACTGCACTGCCCTAAACCCTGAAACACCAGCCCCAGCACGACCGCCTACACTGCCCGAAAACTACTGCACTGCCCTAAACCCTGAAACACCACCCCCAGCAAGACTACCTACACTGGCCGAACACCACTGCACTGCCCTAAACCCTGAAACACCACCCCCTGCACGACCCCCTACACTGCCCAAACACTACTGCACTGCCCTAAACCCTGAAACACCACCCCTCAGCACGACACCCTACACTGCCCGAACACCACTGCACCTAAACCCTGAAACACCACCCCAGCATGACCCCCTACACTGCCGGAACACCACTGCACTAAACCCTGAAACACCACCCCCTGCACGACCCCCTACACTGCCGGAACACCACTGCACTGCCCTAAACCCTGAAACACCACCCCCAGCACGACCCCCTACACTGCCCTAACACCACTGCACTGCCCTAAACCCTGAAACATCACCCCCAGCACGACCCCCTACACTGCCTGAGCACCATTGCTCTGCCCTAAACCCTGAAACACTAGCCCCAGCACGACCCCTACACTGCCCGAACACCACTGCACTGCCCTAAACCCTGAAACACCACCCCCAGCACGACCCCCTACACTGCCCGAACACCACTGCACTGCCCTAAACCCTGAAACACCAGCCCCAGCAAGACCACCTACACTGCCCGAACACCACTGCATTGCCCTAAACTCTGAAACACCAGCCCCAGCAAGACCCCTACACTGCCCGAACACCACTGCACTGCCCTAAACCCTGAAACACTAGCCCCAGCACGACCCCCTACACTGCCCGAACACCACTGCACTGCCCTAAACCCTGAAACACCACCCCCAGCACGACCCCCTACACTGCCCGAACACCACTGCACTGCCCTAAACCCTGAAACACCAGCCCCAGCAAGACCACCTACACTGCCCAAACACCACTGCACTGCCCTAAACTCTGAAACACCAGCCCCAGCACGACCCCCTACACTGCCCGAACACCACTGCACTGCCCTAAACCCTGAAACACCAGCCCCAGCATGACCCCCTACACTGCCCGAACACCACTGCACTGCCCTAAACCCTGAAACACCAGCCCCAGCACGACCCACTACACTGCCCGAACACCACTGCACTGCCCTAAACCCTGAAACACCACCCCCAGCACTACCCCCTACACTGCCCGAACACCACTGCACTGCCCTAAACCCTGAAACACCACCCCCTGCACCGCCCCCTACACTGCCCAAACACCACTGCACTGCCCTAAACCCTGAAACACCACCCCTGCACGACCCCCTACACTGCCCGAACACCACTGCACTGCCCTAAACCCTGAAACACCACCCCCTGCACGACCCCCTACACTGCCCGAACACCACTGCACTGCCCTAAACCCTGAAACACCACCCCTGCACGACCCCCTACACTGCCCGAACACCACTGCACTGCCCTAAACCCTGAAACACCACCCCCAGCATGACCCCCTTCACTGCTCGAACACCACTGCACTGCCCCAAACCCTGAAACACCACCCCCAGCATGACCCCTACACTGCCCGAACACCACTGCACTGCCCTAAACCCTGAAACACCACCCCCTGCACGACCCCCTACACTGCCCGAACACCACTGCACTGCCCTAAACCATGAAACACCACCCCCAGCACGACCCCCTACACTGCCCGAACACCACTGCATTGCCCTAGACTCTGAAACACCAGCCCCAGCAAGACCCCCTACACTGCCCGAACACCACTGCACTGCCCTAAACCCTGAAACACCAGCCCCAGCATGACCCCTACACTGCCCGAACACCACTGCACTGCCCTAAACCATGAAACACCAGCCCCAGCATGACCCCCTACACTGCCCGAACACCACTGCACTGCCCTAAACCCTGAAACACCAGCCCCAGCACGACCCCTACACTGCCCGAACACCACTGCACTGCCCTAAACCCGGAAACACCAGCCCCAGCACCACCCCCTACAATGCCCGAACACCACTGTACTGCCCTAAACCCTGAAACACCACCCCCTACACCGCCCTCTACACTGCCCGAACACCACTGCACTGCCCTAAACCCTGAAACACCACCCCCTGCACGACCCCCTACACTGCCCGAACACCACTGCACTGCCCTAAACCCTGAAACACCACCCCCTGCACCACCCCCTACACTGCCCGAACACCACTGCACTGCCCTAAACCCTGAAACACCACCCCCTGCACCGCCCCCTACACTGCCCGAACACCACTGCACTGCCCTAAACCCTGAAACACCACCCCCAGCATGACCCCCTTTACTGCTCGAACACCACTGCACTGCCCCAAACCCTGAAACACCACCCCCAGCATGACCCCTACACTGCCCGAACACCACTGCCCTAAACCCTGAAACACCACCCCTGCACGACCCCCTACACTGCCCGAACACCACTGCACTGCCCTAAACCCTGAAACACCACCCCCTGCACGACCCCCTACACTGCCCGAACACCACTGCACTGCCCTAAACCCTGAAACACCACCCCCAGCACGACCCCTACACTGCCCGAACACCACTGCACTGCCCTAAACCCTAGAACACTACCCCCAGCATGACCCCCTACACTACCCGAATACCACTGCACTACCCTAAACCCTAAAATACTCCCCCAGCACGACCCCTACACTACCCGAACACGACTGCACTGCCCTAAACCCTAAAACACTCCCCAGCACGACCCCCTACACTACCCGAACACCACTGCACTGCCCTAAACCCTAAAACACTCCCCCAGCACGACCCCTACACTACCTAAACACCACTGCACTGCCCTAAACCCTAAAACACTACCCCCGCATGACCCCTACACTACCCAAATACCAATGCACTACCCTAATCCTAAAACACTACCCCCACACGACCCCCTACACTACCCAAAGACCACTGCACTACCCTAAACTCTAAAACAATACCCCCGCACGACTCCCTACACTACCCAAAGACCACTGCACTACCCTAAACCCTAAAACACGACCTCCTACACTACACAAACACCACTGCACTACCTAAACCCTAAAAACTACCCCCAGCACGAACCCTACACTACCCAAACACCACTGCACTACCCTAAACTATAAAACACTACCCCCAGCAGTACCCCTACGCTACCCAAACACCACTGCACTACCCTAAACCCTAAAACACTACCCCCAGCAGTACCCCTACACTAACCAAACACCATTGCACTACCCTAAACCCTAAAACACTACCCCCAGCAGTATCCCCTACACTACCCAAACACCACTGCACTACCCTAAAACCCTAAAACACTAACCCCAGCACGACCCCTACACTACCCAAACACCACTGTACTACCCTAAACCCTAAAACACTCCCCCAGCACGACTCCCTACACTACCCAAACACCACTGCACTACCCTAAACCCTAAATCTACCCCCAGCAGGACCCCTACACTACACAAACACCACTGCACTACCCTAAACCCTAAAACACTACCCCCAGCACGACCCTCTTCACTACCTAAACACAACTGCACAATTTGTTACAGGCGTTGCAACGCAGGCCTGTGGTGCTTACTGGAAGTACCTGGTGGGCTGGTTGGGCCCCAGGGACTCTCAGGATTCAAGGTGACCTACTCCCCCAACTTAAAACGCGCCACGGGGCGCGTTTGCACAGTGGTGAAGGGAGGGGCGGGGCCTCAGGTGACATGTGCGCAAACACGCCCTGTGGTGCGTTTTAAGTTGGGGAGTTAATTCCCTTTGAATCCTGGGGGCCAACTAGCCCACCAGGTACCTTCAGTAAGCACAACAGAGGTGCGTTGCAGAGAGGTGAAAAAGGTGCGTGGCCTCGGAACGCCTCTCTGCAACTCAGCTCTGTGGTCCTAACTGTAGGTACCTGGGGGGCTAGTTAGGCCCAGGGACCCTCAGGATTCAAGGGGACTTAATCCCGCAACTTAAAAGCGCGCCACGCGGCGCGTTTGCACACATGTCACCTCAGGCCCCCTCCCTTCACCACTGTGCAAGCAGCGCACTGGCTCTGGTTAGTCAGAGTCAGTTACCACCAGTACCCGTCTGAAAAAGTTGTGGGCACAGGATGATTTTGCAACAAGGCCTCTTTCTGCTCCTCTGTTGGTTCTTTCTGCACATCTTTTGCTTCTTTCTGTGCGTTTTTCTTCTTTCTTCACATGTCCTACCTCTGTTGGCATAGTTAGAAACTAGCATTTAAAAAACCTTTGAAATTCACTTAAAACATCATAGTTTTCAGGCACGTTATAGTTAGAAATTAGCATTTAAAAAACCTTTGAAATTCACTGAAAAAACCATAGGTTTCAGGCACGTTATAGTTAGAAATTAGCATTTAAAAAACCTTTGAAATTCACTGAAAAAACCATAGGTTTCAGGCACGTTATAGTTAGAAATTAGCATTTAAAAAACCTTTGAAATTCACTGAAAAAACCATAGGTTTCAGACACGTTATAGTTAGAAATTAGCATTTAAAAAACCTTTGAAATTCACTGAAAAACCATAGGTTTTAGGGACAGTTATAGTTAGTTGGACATTGCACTCGTACAAAACCCGTGAAATTCCCCTGTTATAGTTAGTTCAGCTAACTATAACTCGCGCCCCATAATGCACTGCTGATGACGTCACATATTACATCACTCATGACATGGTCAGTGACATCACTGATGACATCTCAAATGACATCACTGATGACATCATCCATGTGATAATTTCATGCATCTTCTCACACCCTAATATAACTTTTGATACACCCACTCTAAATTACAGACTGCCATTCTCAAAACCATAGACACTCCAACACCAAAAACTACATACCCACTCACTGATTCTTAGGTCTACACACACATCCACTCACTCACCTGTACAGTCACTCATACTTACAGTCACTCAGTACAGGACTATCATATGCACTCATACACCTATATAAACACTCACACACCGCCACTCATCCATAGAGGTACTCACACACCTAGTCAGTCATGCAAAAATTTATCACACACCCATTTACTCACCTATACAGTTATACACACACCAGCTCACTTACTCATACAAATACTAGCACATTCTTACGCTCTTATACAATAACTGATACAAGCACACACGCATCCATACAGCCACTCTCACAATAACACACTCTCACTTATAGCCATTTAAATACTCTAACACACATATATACTGCCTTTTACATATGTAGTTACTCGCACATGTACCACTGAGATATACATTCACTCACTAACACACCCATACACACACTCACCCACCCAAGCAGTCCATCACAGATGCACTCTTGAAATCATGCACCCAGTGAATCACCCACTCACACATCTATGTATAGAGTCACACACACCCCACCCACACAAACACTCAGGCAGCCATACAGATACTCAGAGAACGAATCAATAACCCATATAGACACTCATGTAGCTATTCGCAAATCCATGCATCCACTTACACACCAACAAACAGACGGATACAGACATTCACACAGTTTAGTCACTAACCCATGCATTCAGTAAGATACGTTTAATCACTCACTTGTAGAGTCAGTCACTCACGTACTAAATCATCCATTCAGACACTTATACACCCACTCATTCTTCAATACGCCTTTCCCTATATATATTAAACATATTTAAACTTTACAGAAACACACAGTCACTGGATGATGTCATCAGTGATGTCATCAGTGATGTCATTTGAGATGTCATCAGTGATGTCATCAGTGATGTCACTGACCATGTCATGAGTGATGTAATATGTGACGTCATCAGCAGTGCATTGCGGGGCGCGAGTTATAGTTAGCTGAACTAACTATAACAGGGAATTTCACGGGTTTTGTACGAGTGCAATGTCCAACTAACTATAACTGTCCCTAAAACCTATGAATTTCAAAGGTTTTTTAAATGCTAATTTCTAACTATAACGTGTCTGAAACCTATGGTTTTTTCAGTGAATATATATATACATATATATATTCACTGAAAAAACCATAGGTTTTAGGGACAGTTATAGTTAGTTGGACATTTCACTCGTACAAAACCCGTGAAATTCCCCTGTTATAGTTAGTTCAGCTAACTATAACTCGCACCCCCGCAATGCACTGCTGATGACGTCACATATTACATCACTCATGACATGGTCAGTGACATCACTGATGACATCACTGATGACATCTCAAATGACATCACTGATGACATCATCCAGTGACTGTGTGTTTCTGTAAAGTTTAAATATTTTTAATATATATAGGAAAAGACGTATTGAAGAATGAGTGGGTGTGTAAGTGTCTGTATGGATGATTTAGTAGGTGCGTGACTGACTCTATAAGTGAATGATTTAACGTATCTTACTGAATGCATGGGTTAGTGACTAAACTGGGTGAATGTCTGTATCCGTCTGTCTGTTGCTGTGTAAGTGGCTGCATGTGTTTGTGAATAGCTACATGAGTGTCTATATGAGTTATTGAATGGTTCTCTGAGTATCTGTATGGGTGCCTCAGTGTTTGTGTGGGAGGGGTGTGTGCGACTCTGTGCATAGATGTGTGAGTGGGTGATTCACTGGGTGGATGGTTTCAAGAGTGCATCTGTGATAGACTGTATGGGTGGGTAAGTGTGTGTAAGAGTGTGTTAGTGAGTGAATATATGTCCCAGTGGTACATGTGTGAGTAACTACATATGTGAAAGGCAGTATATATGTGTGTTGGAGTATATAAATAGCTATAAGCGAGAGTGAGTGATTGTGATAGTGGCTGTATGGATGAGTGTGTGCTTGTATCAGTGATTGTATAAGAGCGTAACAATGTGGTAGTATTTGTATGATTAAGTGAGCTGGTGTGTGTATAACTGTATAGGTGAGTAAATGGCAGTGTGTTTAATTATTTGCATGACTGACTAGGTGTGTGAGTACCTCTATGGATGAGTGGCGGTGTTTGAGTGTCTATATAGGAGTAAGAGTGCATATGATAGTCCTGTACTGAGTGACCATAAGTATGAGTGACTGTACGGGTGAGTGAGTGGATGTGTGTGTGTAGACCTAAGAATCAGTGAGTGGGTATGTAGTTATTGGTGTTGGAGTGTCTATGGTTTTGCGAATGGCAGTCTGTAATTTAGAGTGGGTATATCAAAGGTTATATTAGGGTGTGAGGAGGTGCATCAGATTATCACGTGGATGATGTCATCAGTGATGTCATTTGAGATGTCATCAGTGATGTCATCAGTGATGTCACTGACCATGTCATGAGTGATGTAATATGTGACGTCATCAGCAGTGCATTGCGGGGCGCGAGTTATAGTTAGCTGAACTAACTATAACAGGGGAATTTCACGGGTTTTGTACGAGTGAAATGTCAACTAACTATAACTGTCCCTAAAACCTATGGTTTTTTCAGTGAATTTCAAAGGTTTTTAAATGCTAATTTCTAACTATAACGTGTCTGAAACCTATGGTTTTTTCAGTGAATTTCAAAGGTTTTTAAATGCTAATTTCTAACTATAACGCCCCTAAAACCTATGGTTTTTTCAGTGAATTTCAAAGGTTTTGTAAATGACAATTTTTAAATGTATTAATTGTTATATTTATTTTTTTGATACTGATTTACTACATTTTTTCAAACTATTTATTTTTATATATTTTATTTATTAAATTACATTGTAATTACATTATACATTACATTACAAAATATACTTTCTCAGAATGAATTACTTTAGTTTAAATAGTTTGCAAATAGGCAATAGAGTTTTAAGTACAGTAGTTACAGTTGTTGCAATGGGCAACACAATTTCAAACACAATGCAACATTGAGCTCTATGTGAATTTCTAGTTAAATGCAATTAGTTACTTTATGGATTACTTTTCTAACCACAGGACTGGATCCTAGATTCAGTCCTGGGACATCTCCTGTAAACAGTTGAGTAAAAGCGTTTTGGTTACAGTAGTGATTTTTAAGGAATATTATTGTATTTTAAAAGTTGACACTTAGAAACTTTTTCACATAGAATCACCAATGTTATCCTATGGGAGGAAATTCACTTAGCAGGTAAGTAGTGTTATCGTTACTTTTTCTTACTCAGTGTTGGATCCTGGATCCAGCACTGGTGCATCTCCTGTAAACAGTTGAAAGAATGCGTTTAAGTCATACAGGCGATTTTTAAGGAATATTTGTAATTTGTGAAAATCGACACTTTGAAACTTTTCTGCTGAAAACCAGACAATGGATTCCTATGGAAGGAAATAAGTTACTGAAGTACGGTTAGAATTACTTTTCAGGGTCAGTGCTGGGCTAAAAGATGCAGCACTGGGTTCTCTCCTGATAACAGGTGAGTACATTGGAATTCGTACTTTGGTTGATTTTAGAGGAATATTATAAAGTTCCAAAACTCCACACTTAAAAGAATTTCCAAGTGAAACCAGTCAATGTTAGCCTATGAAGGAAATTCAAGTTACCGGTAAGTACGGTTAAAATTACTTTTCAGGACCAGTACTGGGCTGAAAGATGCAGCACTGAGGTCTCTCCTGATAACAGGTGAGTAAATCAGAATTCGGATTTCGGCTGATTTTAGAGGAATATTTGTATGTTTCAAAAATCAACACTTAGAAACTTTTTCAGCAAAAAGCAGGCAATGATATCCTATGGAAGGAAATTCAAGTTACTGGTAAGTACGGTTAAAATTACTTTTGAGGATCAGTACTGGGCTGAAAGATGCAGCACTGAGGTCTCTCCTGATAACAGGTGAGTAAATCGGAATTCGTATTTCGGCTGATTTTAGAGGAATATTTTAAAGTTCCAAAACTCCACACTTAGAAGAATTTCCAAGTGAAACCAGTCAATGTTAGCCTATGGAAGGAAATTCAAGTTACTGGTAAGTACGGTTAAAATTACTTTTCAGGACCAGTACTGGGCTGAAAGATACAGCACTGAGGTCTCTCCTGATAACAGGTGAGTAAATCGGAATTCGTATTTCGGCTGATTTTAGAGGAATATTTGCACAATGGTGAAGGGAGGGGCGGGGCCTGAGGTGACATCTGTGCAAACGCGCCCCGTGGCGCGTTTTAAGTTGGGGGATTAAGTCCCCTTGAATCATGAGGGTCCCTAGGGGCCAACTAGCCCACCAGGAACCTCCAGTATGCGCCAGGGGCTGCGTTGCAGAGACGTGTAGAAGGCCACACCCCTTTTACACCTCTCTGCAACGCAGCTCTGTGGCGCTTTCTGGATGTACCTGTTGGGCTAGTTGGCCCCAGGACCCTCAGGATTGAAGGATTTAATTCCCCATCTTAAAACGCGCCACGGGGCCTGTTTGCACACATGTCACCTGAAGCCCCGCCCCCTCCCTTCACCACTGTGCAAACGCGCCCACTGGCGCGTTTTAAGTCGGGGATTAACTCCCTTGAATCCTGAGGGTCCCTGGGGTGCAACTAGCCCACCAGCTACCTCCATTAAGCGCCACAGAGCTGCGTTGCAGAGGGTGTAAAAGGGGCGTGGCCTCTGTACACCTCTCTGCAAGGCAGCCCCTGGCGCATACTGGAGGTTCCTGGTGGGCTAGTTGGCCCCCAGGGACCCCAGTATTGAAGGGGAATTGCTTCCCCATCTGCAAACGCGCCAGGGCGCGTTTGCAGAGTGGTGAAGGAAGGGGCGGGGCCTGCGGGGCCGATCTTTTTTGTTTTTTGTTTTGTTTTTCCCTGAAGGGGGCTGTGTGGCCCCCTTCCTTTTCCTATTTTTGGGCCCTGGAAACCCCATCCCTCAGGGCCTTAACCCCTTTTTTTTTTTTAATTAAACGGGAAGGGGGCGCGTGGCCCCCCTCCCGTGGCCGAATCCTGCCCGGGGACCCCATCCCCAGGGCATGCCACACTTTAAATTAATTTTTAAGGAGGGGGCTGCGTGGCCCCCCTCCTCAGGCCTCCTTTTGCCCTGGGGACCCCATCCCCCGGGGCAGGCCTTTTTATTTTTAAAAAAATTATTTCTGGGGGAGGGGCCGCGTGGCCCCCTCCCGGGCCACTATGGCCCCGGGGACCCCATCCCCGGGGCCTGGCCTCTGTTGGGGACTGTGGGGGGTCCCCAAACCCCCACAGTCCCGCCGGCTCCCGTGTCCTAAGGGAGCTGGCATTGCTTTCCACATGGGGAGCAGCTAACATGCTGCTCCCCATGTGGAAAGCAATTGATCTTTGGATATTGGAAGCGAGAGCAGGTTTCCTGCTCTCTCTTCCAATATCCAAAGCAGTTTGCAATGACAGGACGGGAGCCGCGAGGCTCCAGTCCTGTCATTGCAAACAGCAGTGTCCCGGGGGTAGGCACCCCGGGACACTGCAGGAGCCGACCCTGGGGGTGGTGGTCCCCAGGGCCACCACAGGCTCCAGGAGAGGCCGCGCGGCCCCCTCCCCACATCAGCACAGCCCCGGGGAGGTGGTGGTCCCCGGGGCTTCGGGGGTCCAAAGCGGACCCCCATTTTAAATGTGTTAGTGCCCGGGGAGGTGGCGGTCCCGAGGCGTGTGGGAGGCTCGAGCCCCCACCCAGAAATTTTTCTTAAAATAAAAAGGAGCCCCAGGGAAGTTGGTGGTCCCGGGGCTGCGGGAGGGCCGAGTGCCCTCCCGCACCATTTTAAAATGAAAGCCCCGGGGGTGGCGGTCCCCGGGGCTTGGGAGGCCCCTGGGGCCCCATACATAGACTTAACCCCCCACCATGCCCCCGGGACTTGGGCCACCCGGGGGCAAAATACAATCGAGCGCGGAGACCGCCCTTCGATTTTTTTCGGCAGGATCCGCGCACCCTGAGGCGCATCCTGCCGAATTTAAAAAAAATGCTTTTTCTGCTCAGGGGTCCTTGTGGGACCCCCTGAGCAGACCTAGAGGTCAGGGTGTTTCTACCCTGCCCCCTTTGTGCGTTTGCGCACTTTTACTGCTTTCTTGTTCCTCGGTTCTACCGAGGAACAAGATGGCTGCCAACACTTCCTGGTTTGGAGTGTTGACAGCCAATCAGCAGACAGCTCGTGATCGGGAGGGTGCGCGAATCCGACGCGGCCATAGATATATATGTACTTTTACTTTTGATTTTCTCAGCAACTACTGAACGGATTTACACCATTTAACAAAAGGGTTCTTTCTGAACCAAGAACTACCTCTTTGCCAAATTTGGTGTAATTCCGTTCAGCAGTTCAGGCTGTAGCCGTGTCTAAAGTTTCCTATGGGAAATTGATTTTTTGACTCTTATTTTTTAATTTCTCCGCAACTACTGAACGGATTTACACCATTTAACAAAAGGGTTCTTTCTGAACCAAGAACTACCTCTTTGCCAAATTTGGTGTAATTCCGTTCAGCAGTTCAGGCTGTAACCGTGTCTAAAGTTTCCTATGGGAAAATGAATGGGGAAAACACGTTTTGGGACCCCCTTTTTCTCGGCCCCCGCTTGACGAATCACCCTGAGACTTTCAGGGTAGGAGCGGACCGGAGCGGGCCATAAAGTTTGAAAATTTCGCGAAGATTCGTCAACCGACGCAAGAGTTATTTCAAATAGAATGTCGCAGATTTCCTATGGAAAATAGGTCCTAACTATAACTATCTACTGGCGACCGCCAGTAGATATATATACATATATACATATATATATACATATATACATCACACACACACATTATGACTGGTGTTCTACTTAGAAGTGGCAAATAAAAAAAATGAAAGGGGTAGAATATGGAGACGATGTAAGAGTGTGATACTTTATACTTATTTTAACAGCATGTAGAAGGTACATCGTTTAATCACTTTCTTTGCAAAACTGTGCCAAACCCTGGCACCAGTTCTTGCAAAATTTACTTAGAGGAAAAAAAAATCCTCCAAAAACCGCTGTGGAGGGTCAGTTTCACTTTGAAGGGCACAAATATTGTAATATTTCACAAATGCCCTTTCAGAGTTACCTGAAAACCTACAATTGTTTGACCCATTTTAATGGAATTTATATGGAGTATTGTGTTATAAATTATGCTATATAGTTTCCTACTTTAAAAAATGTTCGCCAAGTGAAAAGTCTCCCAGGTTCTTGTTTCTTGAGGGGGAAGAGTTTTCTTGCTTTGATCGCTCGTGGGACATTTGTGCTCCACCTAATTGAAAGACTGGGGAGAAGAGAACATTTAACCTTTCAATGTGTGATTCAGCATAGTTTACCGGTGACGTCAGAGGTGAAATTTCCGGCCAGCTTCAGCAAATAATGTGTGCATGTCAGAATGGAGGCTTGTTGCAAGCTAGTTGAGTTGTGTGATAGAATTGAGTGGCCAGAAAACAAAACTAACATTTCAGCTGTGCTTTATCAACTAGGTACACCTAGGGGTGAGCAGTCTTTGCTTCCTTGAAGTGGTCAGCCCTGCTGTCGTTCCTGTTCGGGTTTGGAAGTTGTTTTCAGGGTCCATGGGGCTTGAGTAGAGCATGTGACTTGTGCAGCGGTGGGCGTCCTCTGAATCAACTGCTCCTCTTCGTCATTCCTCAGATTTCATACTGCCAAGATGGTTAACAATAGCTCCACCTATGATTTTCTTGCTGCGCCTCTGTAAAAAACAAGAAAAGGTAATGGTTAGGTCAGTCTAACATTCTTCTAAATGTACCTCTTTCTCTCGCCTTGCACATAGTTCATATCCTTAAACCCTGCATTGTTTGACCCCCCCCCCCCCCACCTCCCCCGTTCAGGTTCCATCTCAAGTCACTCTTGTAGAGGCAAAAGGAAACAACAGGCTCTTCTGCCATTTTGTCGCACACTGATGGGCGTGACTTTGGGCTGCACCACGTCTTGTACAGTCTTATATTCATCATCACTTTTAGGACCTTCTGCTGCTTTGTGTTGAGGGCACGTGATGACATCTGTATCATGACCCTCAATTCCCAGGACAGCAGTATGTGGACCATTGTTTCCTCCCCATCAGGGGCCCTGACAAACTCAGTTACTCGAGGAAAATGGGGAGAAGTCTCTGTTTCAGAGGCCTCCTTGATAAAAGGATGGCGCATTGCTTGTTGAAAGGCATCGAGGGTGTTTCTCCACAGGACAGACATGATGACACTCTGAGCCAGAGTATGGAAGGGATGGGCTGCCCCTTTTATGAGCCAGTATCACAATATTTTAGATATGGCTTCCTTGAAAGGCTTTTTTTACGCTTGGCAGCATAGATTTGCTTTGCAGTTTGTTCGTATATCACTCATTGCCATTCTAGATATATCTATGCCAGTTACTTGATTACTGCGTTAGGCCTTGATTTAGAGATTAGATGAAGGGTACTCCCACACAAATGTGACTGATATCCTGTCCGCCGTATTACAAGTACATTGTATCCAGTGGTGGCTTCTCCGCTAAAGCGGAGGAGCGTCGCCCCACTGCTTCAACTACAAGCTGAATGCAAAAAAATTAAATGATAATAACGCTTGTTATTATAATTTTGTTTTTTGCATTCATCTTGCAGCTGAAGCCAGGCAAGCAGGGCTGGGCTCCCCGCATCACAGGGGGAGAAGTGGTGGGAGCACCTAAAGGGCGCATGATGCTTTGGCCGTCCGTCTTGGCCCGGCCAAAGTGTCGTGCACACTGCGCATCTTCTCCACCCAGGCAGAACATGCACAGCCTGCCAGCCCCTGTCTGAGCGCTGAACCAGACGCTCAGACCAATCATACCTATCACGAGTGGTGTGCCTTGCATATTCAGAACCAGTTTCAAGGCTGACATCGTCCATAGTCACTGGAAGTTTGCCAGTGTGTAGTATTAAAGCTGAATCTGGCCGACATGGCTAATTACTGACCAATAAGTCTGCTGACAGGTTTGGTAAAAAATCCTTGGGAGGCTATTGACAGGAAACTAAATACACAGAAGAACAGGGGAGTCACATTGCCTTCGGTTGGGGCAGGGTACAGAATTCACCTTGGTGATCCCATTGGATGAGGCGTGAGTGATTCTGAAGGACAACTCCTCAGCAGCAGTGATCTAATTGGACTGGTTCAAATGATATTGATCAAGTCCTGCCAGGCACTTTCTTCTCAGTTTTTGTACAACTTCACAAACGTTACTTGTGGCGCATGTCTGTCTTCCATTTTATTCAATATTTACGAACTTAACGAACTGCCTTTTTTAGCATTAGTTAGATCTTGTGGGCGCAGGGCTATTTCTTATTCCAGTAACGTACAACTGATCATCACGTTGGATGGAGAGACACCGGCAATAGCTTAGCCATAATTACTTAAAACTCAAAACCAATAGAACTGGGCTTGCAGGCAGGCAATAATACCTCCAGATGAGATGCATCCCATTGGCCTGCAAGTATGGGCATCCATCCAGTGTCTGCAATCACAGTGAAATCCAGCTGCTGCTCCAGAGGTGAGATCAGTCCTTCCTGGGTTCCAAGCTCTTCTATCCCTGATTAATACCGCAACAGTCAGTGGCTCTGTGGCAGATTTTAAACCAGTACAGGCTGCATAATAATACATGTTGCAACTTAGTTCCCTCATCCCAAACATGGGCAGATTTGTTACAGTCCTCCCCTATAATCCAGTACACTAATCAGTCCATGGAATTTAACCACTCTACCCACCACCTGGATAGGCATGGATAACCTTCTGAAGAGGCCTGCTGCTCACCAACGGCCACCAGAGGCCTCTAAAATAGTCCAACACTGCAGGTCCCAGCTAGCCACTTACTTTGAATGTCATTAGATGATGTCAAGGAGTGGTCAAAGAAAGGATGACCGTAATATAGTCAATCTTGGCAGATCTCTGTTCCTACCAATTCCTGCTTGGGTACATAATACCTCGGAATGGACGAACCTATGGGGTAACCACGAAAATTAACTGTAACATAGAGAACACACCATAAAGGGACCCGCAGAGCTGATCAAGGCTGCCAGCTATTCATATAAATTGCACGTCTATCTCTCGCACCTCTTCATCCTTCATGCCATTAGGCGGTGTCCCACAACTCGATCACCTCACCTCTGTGGTCATTACACATGATATGGAAACACTTTCCACTTAGAATCAAAACAAAGACAACGCCCTTCCAATTACACACCTTACACAGCGTAGCATGCTACCCATACAGGCATGTACTTCAGCACCCCATATGGAGTAGGAATCGTTATATATACATTTTACACTACAATACAATGGAACACAATCGACCAACAGTTGTCCGTTTCATCTCAGCTTTATGCATTTGCTGCAAGCTACTTTTCCATCTACCCTCTGCCATCTGAAGAAAGCCCTTTTCTTCCTCCGTAGGAAGTTCCATTGTAAGTTGATTGTTATACATTGTTTCAGCTTAGACCGTATAAGAGCCTGTGGTTTGGATGAAGAGGAAAATATAATCTTACTGTGTGCTGATGTTCACCCCCTTAGAAGAAAGGTGAAATAATTAGAGTCCAGACTCAGTCTTTCAGCCTCTAATGAGTCGTGAACAGGTCACTCTTGGTTCAGACTTCCCTTGATCAAGTCAGTACTGTACCTGCACTCTAATGTATAGAGCCATGCTCCTAGTTGGAGGCAGGGGTGGGAGCTGCTGGTTGGTCAGTCAGTGAGTGTTTGCAATGGCTTCTAAAGCTTGAAACACTTTTGAGTCCAGTCAGCAGCATCATTTTTAGGGAGACAGTTCCCCAAACTGCGCCAGTGGCACAAAGCACAGTAGGAGACACAAAGGGCAAGAGTGAAGTTGTGGAGCTTTTGTTCCAGCAAACACAAGCACATTGGGCCTGCAGCACGTGGTCCTTATGTAAGGATAACACCTCCGGATGAACATGTAGGTGGGAGCCACTGGTCAGGACAGGGTAGTGAGTGGGGGCACTGTTTTCTAATGCTTTTAGAGTGCACTCAACTTGGTTTTCTCAGACTACCTTTTACCAATCCTCCATCAGTGGGCTCAAGGCGGAGCAGCAGGTGACACACATTGAAGAGCGGAGTTGTGGAGCCCTTGTTAAAGGCCCAGACAAACAGGAGCCTGCTGGTGGACGTCAGTTCTGCCTTCTTATCTCCACTTGCTCCCTCAGCCATTTTGTTTCATGCATTTGTTGATGCAGCTGGCTAATCTCCATCACCCCCCAGTGCAGTCATCACTGTGTGATGTGCATCGTTTTTTCTCTGATGCCTTGGGCTCCTATCACGAAACACATAAAGGGTGACGTGAGGAATGCTTGCAATACGTCTAACTATTGGCAATGTCGCAGTTGCTTGGGGTAGATTCCAACCCGTCATTCTTTTGCCCACCATGCCACCTTAGATTAGACTTGGCTATATGTAAATAATTGTTTGTCCTGCTCTAGTAGGAACAGTCCAGCCCGAACTGCCAAGCCAGGTCCTCTCTGAACCGGAACAAAAGCAACCCAAGACCAGTTTTGCCCTAATTGGGGCTCATCAGTGGGGTGCAGCTTGGTTTCAGCAGCACAGTGACCACAGAGCCCATGTCTGGACATACAGTTGGCCACTTAGGGTGTTACCTCAAGCACACAAAAGGTGATGGGGTTTTGCTGTGGCAGCACTCCCCTAGCCTCTCGACATCATAAAAGGTAGTTTGCCTCATTTCCCATCTGATCACTATTGTTCTTTGAGATGATTGTGCCCCTGCACTCTACCTCCCTTCCTCAGCTTCAATCTTTTTTAATGGTATGCAGCTCCAGTGCAGCATGTCTTCTCTGCTGATGTCCCACATGACCAAAGATCTGAAGTCCTTTTTTCTCCATTACCTTTCATAGACATTTAACCAGGTCTTTGAAATCCATTGTCTATTTCCACAAGTCACGCACGTAATTGCTACATGAAAGGCAATTTTGATCATGAAGGACAACATACTTGCGATATCTACTCCCCAAGTACATTCATAGCATGTAAATAAACTTAAAAAATGTACAGATGTCCTCTCACACAGCACTCTTGTTGCCCAGCATCATTGCATTCTATTTTTTCTGAAACTAAAATTGCCCCTTATATTTCTATCCTTCTTCACCAATCCCTAAATCAGCAAGATTTAAACTTTAACGCCTAAATGTGTTTGAGTTTTTTAAATTAAAATACATTTTGGAGGAAAAAATATTATTTATTCTACAATGTTTTAGTGGAGAGGACAGAGACGAGGAATGCTCTACAAGGACAACTAGTACCATAATATTAAACTGGAGAAAAGAACAGGAAAGCTCTATGGGAAACTTCATGGATAAAATGGGGCAGACAACCATAAAATGGGGAGGAAGATTACTTAACAGTAACGAGGTGACAGCAAGGTGGAATTTCCCCCAAAAAATTAAAGGAAGTTTTCATAAACCCTTCCGCCTTATACGTCTAACTGCACCACCACAAAAAAATGAAATTTCAGGTTGGATTTAATATTATGTAATACATGTTTTGGAAGTTAGGGCTTTTATTCTACATCAAGTGACATATATGTCTATCTTAGGTCGCCACCCTCCTCAAGCAATTAATACTTGAACAAGGGCTTTCATGTCACTTGTTCTTGAGTTGAACCAATGACCTATACATTTTTCTGCATTACACCAGCATCCAACTAATAAGAACAGATTCACGTGTAGACTATTTCAGAGGAGCACTGACCAAACGTCGTTCTTCTTAGGCTTCCACATCAGTTCCTGATACGCCCAGATAGGCACATGCACAAATACTCCTTCCTGTTCCTGTATTCTTGGTCATACTCCAGCTTATTAATTGAACCCTCTATTTGGAGCTTGTTTCTAAACTCAAAATATAAACTGTTTCACTGTCATTAATAAGTCCTTGCATCCACCGCACTCAGGGACATACTTACTAGAAAATGCTGCAAGCCATCTTGCTGTGCCGAGCTGTGTCATTAGGAAAGTGCAGAGATGCATTGTATTTACAACAATACGACGCATCCCTGTGCGTTCCTCTGTGCTCGCACACAATTGGCTGCCTAGCGCCAACGCAGGCACCCTTGCACCATGGTGCAAGGGTGCCTGCATTACAGGGATGATTGTTTTTGTGCAGAAAGCAGCATACATAGAAAGATCAAATAACGAGGAGACATAAAGGTATGTCTCCTAACTGTGCCACCTTAAGGCCTCTGTTACAATCTGACGCGTTCCCAGGTTTACGAAACCTTGTAAATCTGGAAATGCATCCGAATCCATGGATGTTGATTGGGAACACCCACAGCAACACCCATGGGACGCCTCTGTCACGCAGAGTAATGCGTGAAAGGGGCCATATTTACAAGGCCATGAAAAGCCACGCACGGTGGCTTTGCATGGCCTTGTATGTATGGCTCAGCATTGTGCGTCACCGGAGCATAAACAAAAAGTGATGTTCCGGTGGCGCAGGGGCCTTGTAAATATGCCCCTCAATCTGATGGCTTCCCTTTTCTATCGTCCATTTTATTTCTCCCCTCTGTTTTCCCATAGTACTGTGCTAATCACCATTTGTCATTTCTCTGCTGCTTTGTGGCCGCACCTCTCTACCCTTTCAGATCTCTGGCTGTATCGTGGTAGCGGGAGGACTAGTTAAGCACTTCCGTTACCCCACCCCAGCAAGCACACCCTGGATTTTGGGCATTTTATAGATTAATTGTTATTATAGGTCTGTTTCTAATGTGTTGTATGCTCTCACTATAGAAACCTGACGGTGTAGCGGTTCCTTGTGAATTCCTGGGACGTACTGAGCTGCACTACCATCAGGACCATGCCTGTCTCTCTCTCCCTGATCCCTCTTTTCCCCATGGTAGCATTATCATCAGATGTGTTACTTGACATGCTGAAGGAACTCTGTCTTAGGGAGACAGCAAAATTATCTCCACTCTGGAGAAGCCACCATCAGCCTCGAGTTCTGGCAGTTTGCTTTGCCATATCACAGTGGTTCTCACGAACTGAAAGGCGAATCCATCACAGACAGTGACTCAAGCCATTAGTACAATTCAAGATGATTTAAGCACAGTCAATAAAAAAAGGACGTATTTGCTTGATTGCAATATTAAGGTGGCATCTGGAATCACCACAAGTTTCCTGACCTGTAGTATCACCATCATCGTATTTCCCTCGCAGCTTCAGGAAATATCTTGGCACAGGGCAGTGGAGGGAGTGGCGTGTGGATGCAGGGTTTAGAGACAGTGCAGAAATTGCCCCTCCAGAGAAATATCTTCACCCACAGGCATTTTGACAAATCAAGCCAAAGTCTTTATTTTTTTGTTGTATTTATCATGAGACACATTAGTCTGGGGTACTCCTCTGATCCTCATTCAACCTTCTTGTCTTCAGAATTACTGCTTGTTTCAGATAGATTTTAAAACTATAAGAGACAAGCCATGCAAGATGCTCATATGGGGTTATTAATCATTAAACAAGGCAGGTGAGATTTGATCTCCTATATCAGTGTGTTTGACCAAGTGTTTTCAGAGAAGGCCTTGCAGATGAGGCAGCGGCTGCTGCTTTCCACCATGGCCTTCGAGAAAAAACAAAATTCCCTGGCTCTGGTGATAAATCACTCACGCCACTCTACTCCACTGCACTCTACAACACTCTATTCCACTGCACTCTACTCCACTCTATGCCCCCACACTCTATGCCACTATACTCCACTCCACTCTACAACACGTAACTCCACTGTGTAACACGCCACTCCACGACATACCACTCCACTCTACGACACTCCAGTCGACTCTACGACACGCCACTCCATTCTATGCCATGCCACTACTCTGTACGCACCTCAACTCTACGCCCCTTCTCTCTAAGACACAGTATGATATGCCACTCTATAACACACCACTTCACTCCACTCTACGACACGTCACTCTACGGCACTCTACTCTACTCTGTGCCCCTCTACTCTATGACACTCCTCTCCCCTCTACTCTATAACACTCTACTCTATGCCACTCTACAGCACTGTGATCCACTCTATGACATTCCATTCAACTCCTTCTACGCCACTTAACTCGACTGTACTCTGACACACTACTCCACTTTATGCCCCTCCACTCTACAACACTCTACACTACTTTATGCCACTCTACTCTACGCCATTCTACTCTACACCACTCTACTCTACCTCACTTTGCTCTGCCATACTTCACTCTACCCCACTTCATTGTACTCCACTCCATTGTACCCTGCTTCACTGTACACCACTCTACTCTACATCACTGTACATCACCTCTCCTTTTTAACGCTTACCTCCAGCCTTTGGTAGCTGCACTAAATCAGATGGAGTGTCAGATTTATAATTAATCGGATGACACCCAACTCATCATCCAGATAGATAATGCTCCGACTGCCCACACAAGATTTCAAAGCATTCTGAAATTTACAGTCAACTGGATGACGGCCAACGATCTTAAGATTAACCCTGATCAGACAGAGGTGCTGGTCATTACCTCAGACTCTAACCCTTGGAGGGACCATTTTTGGCCCCAAGAGTTGGGCACACCCCCAGAGCCAGCCATGGTGGTTAAAAGCCTGGGCATTAAGATTGATGCCAAGCTCTCCATGATCCAGCAGGTATCGTCAGTAGTGGGAACTTGCACGGGCATGCTGAGACAGCTGCGAAAACTGGCCCCACTTCTCACTTTCAACACGCTTAGAACGGCAGTATCAGCTTTGATATTGTCACGACTGGATTATGGCAACCCCCTATACATTGGTCTCCCGAGAAATTTGCTGGCTAGACTACAGGTCGTCATGAATGATGCCGCCAGATTAATTTTTAGAGTACCCAGGCGAACCCATGCCACCCCCCTCCTCCGTCGGTTGCACTGGTTTCCGGTTCAGCAGAGAATACAATTTAAGGGCCTCTGCATTGCACACAAAGCCGTCTACGGCCAAGCCCCTAGGTACATTAAGGAGCGCTTAGTCAAATACACCCCAGCTAGGATGTTGCGGTCTTCGGAGGGCAATCTCTTGGTTTGCCCTCGCTTTAAACTGACCTCCAAAGGAGGAAGAGCCTTTTCAACATCTATTCCTCAAATCTGGAACAACTTGCCGGAGAATGTACGTAAGGAACACACTCTGCTTCCGTTCAGGAAGAAGCTAAAACAGTGCTTTATGCTAACGGGGAGTAGTTTAATGAAGTTCCGCACATCACTTGCAAGGGCTGGGATTCCTCTCATAAGCACTTAGAGACCTGTAGGTGATAACGCGCTCTATAAATCACAATTAGAATTACTCTACCCCACTTCATTCTACACCACTCTACTCTATTCCACTCCAAGCTACTCTACTCCACTCCAGGCCACTCCAAGCATCTCTACTCCACTCTAGGCCACTCCAAGCTACTCTACTCCACTCTAAGCCACTCCAACCTACTCTACTCCACTCCACTTTATGCCACTCTACTCTACTCCATTGTACTCCACTCTACACCACTGTATGCCACAGCACTTTACGCCAATCTACTCTATTCTGAACCACTCTACTCTATGCCACTGTACTCTACTCTGCACTACTCTGCGCCACTTCACTATATGCAACTGCACTATACGTGAGTACACTCTACTCTGCACCACTCCGTGCCATTGCACTTTACGCCACTCTGCTCTATGCCACTGTACTCCATGCTTGTCTACTCTACCCCACCTCACTCTCCCACACTCTACTCTGTGTCACTCTACTCTACCCCACTTCACTCTACCTCACTTCATTCACCCCCACTTCAGTCTATGCCACTCTACTGTATGCCACTCAATTATATGCCTTTCCAAGCTACTCTACTCCATTTCACTTAACTCTAGTACACTCTACACCACTCCACCCCACTGTACTCCACTGCACTGGACACCACGCTCCACTATTCTGCACCACTCTACTGTACACTTCTGCAGTGCACGAAACTCTACTCTAAACAACTCTACTGTATGCCACTGCACTCTATGCAACTGCACTATACACTACTGCACTTTGCGCAACTCTACTCTGCACCACTCTACTCTATGCCACTACACTCTACGCTACTGCACTCTACGCCTTTGCACTCTACTTTGTCACTACACTCTATGCCACTCTAATCTACTTTGCAGCACTCAACTGTAGGCCACTGCAATCTATGCCACTGTGGTCTGTGCCACTGCGCTGTACACCACTGTACTCTATGCCACTGCACTCTACGGCACTCTACACTAGTCTGCGCCACTCTACTCCAATGCACTATACGCCACTCTGCTCTATTCTGCAGCACTCTACTCTATGCTACTGTACTCTATGCTACTGTATTCAATGCCACTGTACTCTACTGTGCACCACTCTTCTGTATGCCACTCTACGCCACTCTACTCTGCCCCACTTGACTGTACCCCACTTCATCCAACCCAACTTCAGTCTACACGACTCTACTGTATGCCACTCAATACTATGCCACTCCAAGCCACTCTACTCCACTTAACTCTAGTCCACTCTACACCACATCACTGTATTCCACTGCACTGTACACCATTCTACTCTATTCTGCACCACTCAACTCTACTCTTCTGCATTGCATGACACTCTTCTCTACACAACTCTACTGTATGCCACTGCACTCTATTCAACTGCACTATACTCTACTGCACATTGTGCAACTCTACTCTATGCCACTAGACTCTACACTACTGCACTCTACGCTACTGCACTCTACACCTTTGCACTCTACTTTATGTCACTACACTCTATGCCACTCTAATGTACTTTGCACCACTCAACTGTAGGCCACTGCAATCTGTGCCACTGTACTCTGCACCACTGCGCTGTATACCACTGTACTCTATAACACGGCACTCTACACTAGTCTGCGCCACTCTACTCCAATGCACTATACGCCACTCTACTCTGCAGCACTTTACATCTGTGCTACTGCAGTACTCTATTCCACTGTACTCTACTGTGCACCACTCTACTTTATGCCCCTGCACTCTATGCCACTCTGCTCTATGCCACTCCACTATATGCTAATCCAAACCACTGTACTCCACCCCACTGTGCGCTACTCTACAGCAATCTGTGCCACTCCACTCTACGCCATGCCACTCCATTCTACACACCCTCCACAAAAAATTATCTATTGAGTACTATAGTACTATTCAAATGCAGAAAAATAATTTATATATAAAAGAATTAATACCAAAATAAACAATATTATATGATCAGAAACCAATGTTTCCAACTAGAAACAACTGTAATTCAATGAAAAAACAAAGGTTGAAAATAAATTATAGTTAGGAAAAAATTATTTCTTATTTCTATAGAAATAAAACGATACCTACACAAACCTTAAAAACTAAAAAGTTCTTCATAAGCATCTCTGATTTGACCTGTAGTTACTGACAGGTCGCATTTGTGCCTAGTGTCAAGGAGAAAACAGCATTCTTTACTGTAGTACTACTGTATCAGTGTTTGGCCGGAAATACCCTCTGTACGGTACATGGCCTTTTTCCCTGCCCTCAGTCCTGAAATGCACATATATCTGGTATCCTGAGTGTATGTTGGCCTTGGAGTGATGCTAATCTAAGCATGTGTGCAGAGGCCTAGGCTTGTCAATATTACGACAGGTCCTGAATCTGCCCTATGACCTGAAGGTGCACACCATACCGTCAGTACTGAAAGTGGACTACTGCCCCTGTCATAGATAGAATGCATAGAAAGCTGCTGGTGGCATACTATGGTTAAGAAATACTAGTAATGTAACCAGAACTTTTTATCTGGGTCACTTTTTGAGGTCGCTCGACCACATGAGTACATACTGCTCCTATGTGTGTACTTAAACCTGGCACTGGACATCAGTACAAGGGCCTGTGTGTGTAGTGAGTGTAGCCATGCATGGTGAATGAGTGAGCAACGGCAATGGTACCCTGTGGAATCCACTATGGCTAACCCTGGCCTGGCCTTGGACAAAATGGAGGGGGAAGAGTGTGTTCCCAGACAGTGGTAGTGTATTGTTTACATTCCTGCAGCTTGAGGAAGGAGACCGATCAAGAAATGGAAGGAATGGAGACAAGGCAGCCTTCGAAAATCTTTGAGTCTTTTGGTTATAAAGGAAGTGCTGGCTATTCTTCCTGAACATTGCCATTTGGTGGATAGTAGGCTGAAGCGTGGGCCTGCAGAGTCTGTAATGAAAAGTGAATAAGTGTCCTGGGGAGGCCTGCACTTTTGTTTTGGCCTGATAAACTCCTTCAGTCCGGTGGCTAACAGGCAGGTGCAGATACCGCACACCTATTCATACCTGTGTTGTGCGTGCTCCAGGATGGAGACCGCCGTGGGCTACCGGCTGTGAGAAGCCTCGCTCTGCACAAAGGCTATGTCTGGAAAAGAGCCTAGAAAGGGTTCAGGCAGAAGAGGGCATGTTATGTATGGCACCACTATTACTCCCCTGCCCCTGCATAGCGGCTGAATCGCAAGGGTATATGATTTTGGGAACATATATAGGATAAAATTGTAGGTGGGTAAAAAGTGAATTACGGCAATGTTTTTCACTTCCGGGTTCTGAGTGACATCATAGACAACTAACTCACACTTCGATCTTGTTGTCTATTTGAAGTTACTCAGAACCCCTTGGTGAAAAACATCCCCATAATTCACTGTGCTCTATATTTCACTATAATTCTATATATAATCTTCAATGTTTATCTGTGCCTTACTCGGGCGATGTATACTAGCCAGTTCCGGATTACCAAATAGGCAAAGTAGGCACTGGCCTATGGGCCCCATAACTTTTAGGGGCCTCGTGACAACAGAACAAAATAATATTGATGTGATCTTGAAAGAAAATTACAATCAAGCTTTCTTAAAAATTGTTTCCAAAAGATAGAAAAAAATGAATCAACTCAAAGAAACGAAAACTTTACATTAAAGACTCTATAGAGAAAATACTGTATTAATGCAATGCACCCATTAACAACTTAAAGTACATAAACTAGAGACCTCAGATTCACATAACAGTTTGTCTCTTAAAAGCTCATCTTCTGGCAGCTGTCAGTTTGTAAAAACATCTGGGGCATTGGCTATTAGGAGATAATTTGATGGGGGGGGGGGCGAAATTTAGACTGCCTAGAGGCCTCCACAGGGTTTCATCCCGCACTGATACTAGCCTCCAAAATGCTTTTGGACACACTCATTGTAACCAAGACGACTCATTTGTGTTTCCTCTTTCTCAGTTCTGTGTAACTACTTTTTTTGCAGTTTTATTTAGCACAAGGGCATTGGAGCGTTTTACATGAGCACCAGATTCTATAACACAAGGTCTTTTTTTTTCTTTTATATGCGGACAAATGTGAACTGTCAATAGAAGCCCTTCATTTGTTACACTGAAACTCAATACTCCACTCAATCTGGTTACTTAGATTAGAAAAAACATATAAATGATGTATGTATTAAAAAGGGGCTCTCTAGGTAAGCCCCTAGTCTATTATAAAGCAGTCTAGGATGGTGATTAAAAAGAATTGTGGCGCCCAGAAGCGTGCCTCTTCACATTGGATCAATGCTGTTCATGAGCAAAAAACTGCAGTATTCAGCACACTGATATGGTTGGTGCGTGAGCTGGAGAATGGGTCGCCCACAGGCACAGCAGCAGTTCATCGCGGCACCGTTACCATGCCGGCGCCTCTGAATGTGGAAGAAAGGCCCACATGAGGGTTGGTACAGCCTCATTGAGGGACATCTGAAGGATTTGGGGGCCCTGGGCCAAACGAATTTTGGAGGCCCTTTTTCGGAACAGTATTCAATTTATGATCCAGTTTCAGCTCTTTCATGCGCTCTTTGGCCAGGCCACTGACAGTGCACAGGCACACTGGTCCAAATTCTAAATGTGTTTACATCTAATATTCTGGGACCACGTGTGTTTTCAATTTTGTAGTACAACAGTGGCTCACTGATATTACTGCAGATATTCTCTGTGACACCCTCCCATTTCTCATATTTGAGGTCCTGTTTTGATCTAAAATAACTTTTTATGGATGTTGCATGAATCCAAAAAACAAATTACCTGCAAAATGTCTGTACTAGACTCTCACCCTTCACCCTCATTGAAAATAAATTAAGGGAAAACTGTATTTAAAACAATATGTTTAAGAATTATTTAATGTCATCAGGGCAAGACTCTCTGCAGAACAGAAATGGCTCTATCAGCCCCCCCCCTGAAAGGCTGGGGCCCTGGGCCAGAGCCCACTTTGCCCATGCCTTAAAACGTCTCTGCCTCATTCTCCATCCTTTCTTGTGGTGCACTTCATAGTTTCCTGCAAGGGCTGAGCTGTGGAGTGGCCATCACAGATACTTTCATTGCACCCCCTGCTACCCTTTCAGAGTTTGTGTAACTATACCTTTTGCATGCGCTCATGGGGGACAGGAGATGATACCCCTCACAGGGAGACAGCCTGTGACTTCACTTTTCAACCCATGTGGGTGGATTCTTTAGCGCTCACTGACCCACAGCCCCCTTCCAAATTGTGTACTGGAGGTGGCTAAAAATGTGCAGTTCAAAGCCGTATTCATATTGCTAATGCTCTCCGCTAGAGCCTTATCTTCTCAGGCCACAAGCCTTTGGAGCAGCCTTCCCGCCTCTCTCTGGGCCGCCGATAAATATTTGTTTTTCAGAAAAATCATTAAAAACTTGGCTCTATACTTTATAATCGAGTTTGTTCCTTGTTCTGCTTTTGCTTAAGTTGTAGTTTTTAACTATAGCACCATGACTCCTGCAAGATATCAGTGTGCTCAATTGGTTTATTTAATATTAACAATAATATATATATATATATATATATATATATATATATATATATATATATATATATATTCCAATCGTAATCCTGTTTGACTATTGAGTCGAGGAAACAGCCACACCAACGCGGTCTCTGGTTCACGGATATATTTATTGGCAAAGAAACAGCCGCGTTTCGATCTTGCGATCTTTTCCACATGAGATATTATCTACTGGCGGTCGCCAGTAGATAGTTATAGTTAAAACCTATTATCCATAGGAAATCCGCGACATTCTATTTGAAATAACGTTGGCGCCGGTTGACGAATCTTCGCGAAAGTTTCCAACTTGTTGGGGCGCTCCGGTCCGCTCCTATCCTGAAAGTCTCGGGTGATACGTCAAGCGGGGGCCGAGAAAAAGGGGGTCCCAAAACGCGTTTTCCCCATTCATTTTTCCATAGGAACCTTTAGTCGCAGCTACAGCCCGAACTGCTGAACGGAATTACACCAAATTTGGCAAAGAGGTAGCCCTTGGTTCAGTGTCGTGCCTTTTGCTTAAATGGTGTAAACCGTTCAGTAGTTCCTGAGAAAATCAAAAGTAAAGTCACATATATATCTAGGCGGAGCCTAACCACACATTTCATCGTGAGATCTGATTGGCTGTCAGCACTTCATCCTGGAATTGCTGGCAGCCATCTTGGGACCAATATAAATGATAGTACCTCATTGAAATGCATTGTAGTGAATAGAAGATTTTGAGGGTCACCAAAGGAGAACTATAAAGGGTGATAACAGGCTTTAGTTACATTAGAATTTATTTGTTGATGGTACCATACTAATTTTAGGAATTGTGGTGTATTCTAAGGTGATTTTACCATGTGAAAAACCTTCTGCTGGGATATCATGAATCATGTTTGAGAGAACACTATTTTCTCATGCTTGTCCCATGGAGGTTTGGAAGGTGCTCCAGAAGCTAAAATGAGAGCATATTTTCTGTAAATTCACATTATCTTTCTCACTCATGTGAGAATGAAGTCTGACATTCTCAGTAAAACATGTACATCCAACAAGGGCAGAGACTGTCAGTTGATTCCTTTGTGTTCTACTGCAGCTTCCCAGAGTGTTCTAAAGAACAACTAGAGCGCTAACAGCCTTACTTATGACAAAAGTATGGCACACCTGAAGCCATCTTGATTGGAATAAACTGGTAACACTTAAAACATTTAATTTAAAAGGAACAAAATGATGGGGTTCATTTTGTCATAGAAATTATGGTTAGTGCTGTAGAAAGAAAAATTAGGACATGTTTCAAGTGTGATCTCAAATATCTTCCTGTTATATTTCAACAGGAGCAGCCTGTCAGTTGATGCCTTTGTGTTCTACTGCAGCTTCCCAGAGTGTTCTAAAGAACAACTAGAGTGCTAACAGCCTTACTTATGACAAACGTATGGCACACTTGAAGCCATCTTGATTGGAATAAACTGGTAACACTTAAAACATTTAATTTAAAAAGGAACAAAATGATGGGGTTCATTTTGTCATAGAAATTATGGTTAGTGCTGTAGAAAGAAAAATTAGGACATATTTCAAGTGTGATCTCAAATATCTTCCTGTTATATTTCAACAGGAGCAGCCTGCCAGTTGATGCCTTTGTGTTCTACTGCAGCTTCCCAGAGTGTTCTAAAGAACAACTAGAGCGCTAACAGCCTTACTTATGACAAAAGTATGGCACACCTGAAGCCATCTTGATTGGAATAAACCGGTAACACTTAAAACATTTAATTTAAAAAGGAACAAAATGAGGGGTTCTTTTTGAAATAGAAATTATGGTTAGTGCTGCAGAAAGAAAAATTAGGGCATGTTTTAAGTGAGATCTCACTTTCAATACCAGCAGCAGACTACCAGTTAACTCCCTGGTGAGCAGTAGCTTTACTCCAGTGATCTAATGAGCAACTAGAGTGCTAACATTCTGAATTTATGGCAGATGTGAGACACATCTGAATGCCTTCTTGATGGAATCAAAGTAAAAAACTGAAAGCATTTCCTACTGAGGAGACTGCAGTAAATGAAGAAATTAGGAAACTTCATAACAAAGAAGTCTTCCAAGATGGCCACCAGTGAAAAAAGAGCCCAAATGTAGCACAAATATTTCCCAGATGTAGCCCACATATAGCCCAATGACAAAAGTGTGCAAAACACTTTTTATTTTTAGTTTTTTTGCAGTTTTATGTAGTGCAGACTGGTCAGGTATTGGAGCATTGCATCTTAAAACATGACCCCCTACACTACAAAAACACCACTGCACTACCTTAAACCCTAAAACACTACCCCCAGCACGACCCCCTACACTCACACAAGCACCACTGACTATCCTAAACCCTAAAACACTACACCCCAGCACGACCCCCTACACTACCCAAACACCACTGCACTACCCTAAAACATGACCCCCTACACTACACAAACACCACTGCACTACCCTAAACCCTAAAACACTACCCCCAGCACGACCCGCTACACTACACAAGCACCACTGCACTACCCTAAACCCTAAAACACTACCCCCAGCACGACCCCTACACTACCAAAACACCACTGCACTACCCTAAAACATGACCCCCTACACTACACAAACACCACTGCACTACCTAAACCCTAAAACACTACCCCAGCCCGACCCCCTACACTACACAAGCACCACTGCACTACCCTAAACCCTGAAACACCAGCCCCTGCATGACCCCCTACACTGCCCGAACACCACTGCACTGCCCTAAACCCTGAAACACCACCCCTAGCACGACCCCCTACACTGCCCGAACACCACTGCACTGCCTAAACCCTGAAACACCACCCCT